>MU951103.1:0-13601 GCA_036418165.1 Cooperia oncophora
TTCCCAGGGGAAACCGCTATGCAGCGCCTGCCCAGGGTCGCGGAATTCTATCCTGCCAGGAGTATTGATCCTAGTCGTCTTGGGGGATTTATCGTGCCAACTGCCTTATACGCCGCACACTGTCCTACTCATACTGTGAGGAGCAGTTCGAAGGTTCAACGAAGCAAACGAATTTCAAGGAGATCGAAGAATCTCTAGATGTTATTGAGCCAATAAACACACATTTTTTTTGTCTTTTCTGATCTCAAGAACTAATGACTTGTTGATCACCTTGACTTATTTTCAGATACGAATCTCTCCACTTCTATGGATAGTGTCACTTTCCCTCAAGGTTTGAAAATAGCTTCGTTATCAGTTTTTTCGGATAAAGCCATTGAACTGAAAACCGTTTCTCCAGATTGGTATGAGGAGGAGGAACCGAGCGTTGGTTACCTGGATTATTTTTGTTATCACCATTAGTGTTGCTACTACTGCTCTCGCTCTGAATCTAATCGTACTAGCTATTCTACTCCGTAGCACATTACTGGCGGTAGGTCTTTGGAAAGAAAATAGCGAAATAGGCTAACGATAACTACCCTGACATCGGCAATACTGTAAAGTTAGTATGTAAGTGTTACTCAGACACTTTCAGATACCATTCTATTCATTGATGTTTTCGTTCAATGCTATTACGGTGCCCTCGCAAATCCTCACTGTTATTGATAAGCTCATTACCAAACCAGATTACGTCATGCCTATACTTTCGATAAGTGATGTGTCCTATTGTGTGCAAAGATTATCGTGGTATTTCACATCAGCCTTAATTTTTTTGATCGGACTGAATCGACTGGCAGTTTTTGTGTCAGGACCATTGAATTCGCTATTCGCGAGAAGGTAAGACAAACACTCCTAAAAAGGATATTACTAATAAGCATAGATTATTCGTTACTTACCAACACTCAAGTGAGGAAGCGGTTTTCCGCTCAAGAAGGTGGAACATTAGCCCTCCGAAGACGACGAATTGGGTAGAAACGTTAGGCCAACTCAATAAAGTTCCACCTATCAACCTCGTAAAGGCACACAATAACTACACAAACAACTACCCATGCCGAGGTTGCAGGAAGAGAGAAGCTGGGAAGTACTCCCAAGAACATAGTTCGCTAAAAGGAGGTCGACCGTCCTGTTATGTTGTACGACTGTGAAATGAGGAAAAGAGGATTGACACAAGCTATCATGTCCCAGAATCATACCCCGATTCTGACAACTAATACACCCAGCATCTCAAATTAAACTAAGACAAAACTGGTGCTAATAACCAGAGCATATCGTCTGCCTTTGGCCCCGCACTGGGGGGAGGTTCTCATCAGGGCAACTCTGTGTGCGGAGGAAACAGGGGAGATGGCTGGTATAAAGAAGCAAAGTCGCGAGCCAGCATTCCGATACTGTAACGGAGCGATGCTTACAATTATTCTATGGTTCCCACTATTGTGCTCGCTTGATACTATAGTGTTATTATGCTCGCTTTTTTATAGTACGTTGTTAATGAGTTAGAATATTTTGTAAGATCAGCAAGATCAGTTGGCAGACGAACAAAGCAGTCGAAACAAATCAGTATGAACAGTATAATTCACATTTTTAGGAAGCGTTTCTTAGACTTTGAATACTTTATAGATGTTTCATAGGTTGTTCTGTAAGTGTACGTTTCCGTTATCATTTCCAAGCATACACGGCACGGTTGTGTGACTGAAGCGATATTTTGCTCCGATCATGTCACAATATTCAAGTGTTTTCGTCTGTTTCAACTTTCATGTTAATCTCACGAAATTTCGGCTCACTATTAAGGTTTTGAAATAAAAAGCGAGCACAATAACACCATAATATCAGGCGAGCATAACAAGGTGAATTACCGAACACGCTACAATGCGAGCCATCTCACACTTACGCTCTATTGCAAGTATACGGTACCTGCACATGCACGCACGCGACCTCGCGTGGTCCCACCGGCCTGGAGACGTGGCCTTTCGCAATGGGAGCGGATCAGCGAATCGATTCTAGCAATAGGAAGCTCCTCTTGCAAAGCACTACTAACGTTGCTAACTGCTGTGGCTGCTCTACTACCGTGACGCATCCCCACAAACGAAGGCGGGATGGTGCTTCAGTGAGAGTGACGTTGTGGGTGGAAACCAGAGTCTCCGAGGAAGTCACGCCTTCATAGATGTTGGAGGCCCCGAATACAAAAGTAAAGGTGGTCCTCAGCTCAGGAACGGAGAAGAAGAATTCGAAAAAGCTGGGTTCAATGTAGGTTCCGCCACCGATCTGAGCTCCTACTAGCGCAGCGGAGAAAGGGCGTGTTTGAGTGGAACCCTCACCCTGAACATGACCTGGTGAAGGTTGGGTATTGCAGCATGGAACGATAGTCGACTCATGACCCTCATCACGAAAGTCTTGCGTCATTGTCACGCATTTTTGAGCCGCGAATTTAGTAAATGCTCTAGCTTGCAGACTGCACGCTAGGGGAGCTCGGAGTGGTTTCTTGCAGGCAAACTGCTTACACATGCTCTAGGACTCTGGTCATATCCATGTGCAAGTGAATGTAGTAGCGGCAGTAGCGAGCCACCCTTCTCCGCTCACAAGTGCACAAAAGAGGCTCGAGGGTAGTGAAACTGGCATGTCGTTGACGACCTCGTGCACGTTGCTGCACGGCTAGCCTATAGCCAATCATATCCATCGGGTTACTTGCGTGCGCTCTCTCGCGCCGTTTGCTCCGAAATTTCTTATCTACACCAATAACTCACTTTAAAGATAGCGCAAGCGGCGTCCCAAACCCCACCCCAGGTATCGCTAACACTTAGTTCTCACTTGCTTAGTGACGAACGAGCTACATTTGCACGACATCTCACACTACTCGCACGAGGCAAGGACGGTCTCGAACGTAAGCGTTCTGCTGGTGTTGAAGAGGGACTCACCAATAACACTAAAAAACTTTAAGAATGTTGCACTATAGCTTGATGGATAATGCTGGGTCGATCGAGAATCAAAAGTTTCCATTCCCCCAAAAAGCCTTTCCTTTACCATGTAAAAGCCTGCTGAGCTCGCGGTTTGCAGCCGATGCCGGCTGACCTGCTCATCGCGTTGCGCGCGTGAGTGCCATAAGGCTATAGCACGGCGTTCCTTTGCCTCAGCTCATCCTCACTATCAGAATACAAAATTTGATTTCTTAGAGTATCACGAAACGGGACCAACTTTTCTCAGTCATACTTTCAGGAGAAACGTTCTTTTGCTTTCTTCTACCCTTCTGATAACTTCTGCGGTCGTTGCAAGTTTCTCCAGCGGTTTAGTGGCAAGTGTGGCCAGGTTGATGGGTATGAAGAAAGTTTTTCATCTACTTTTATATGGTGTACCTCTGGCGGTAAGTCATGCTTGCTTCGTTCACAAGCTATCTTCCGAAGCTTTTAATATTAGGTAACGCGAAGGTAACTCAAACAGGTACAGTACCCGCCGTAAGTGTTCAAAAAATTACGAAAAAAACGCCGATCCGCGTTTTTTTTCGTTTTTTCGTTATAGAGCTGTTCCTGTTGACTTTTTGTATGGATACCCATATATGGCTAGAATCAGCTCGCCGAGCTGTATCCGAGGGTATGCTCATATTCTACGACATTGGGTTTTGGCCGGCGCCATTTGGCGCCACTTTGGCGCCTTTTGGCGACACCTCAGCGCCACAACTTTTCTCAACAACATCTGTATAAACTTGCTTACTGGGGCTATTCAGTGCCCTGTTCACGAAGTGGCATTCATTTCTAGCCGTGGCGCCATTTGGCGCCATTAGGTGCCAATTTGGCGCCACTGAGCGCCAGTTCGGCGACACGACCTTGCCAAAAAATCTGTATAAACTTGCATAATGGGGTTTATCGGTGCCCTGATCTTGAAAGTAACATTCATTCCTAGCCATGGCGCCGTTCGGTGCCATTTGGTGCCGATTTGACGCCACTACTTTTTTCACCAAAATCTTTATAAACTCGCAGTTTGTGGAATGGTCACGTGATCGTCATTTGCAGAGCATACAAAAATCACGTGAGCTTGCGGCGCAGCGTTATGCGCTCACCATAGCCGCTTGTTCACGTGATTACTGCATGTCTTTATAGTTCACATTCACGTGATCATTATAACACATACAGTCTGAGCCGACCAAGGCATATCGATCGGACTCTGCATCAGTGTAATTGATGGAGGGAACTTCAAGGAAATCAGGAGTCAAGAGTCGGCCAAAAGATACCTCAGATCACCAAATCAACTAGAGTGGTCTCACTGCGTGCATACGAAAATCGCACCTGTTTACCGCCGGCGTCAAAGCAGTTCGCAACAGCAGACCAACACAGCTCACGTGATTTTTGTATGCTCTGCAAGTGACGATCACGTGACCATTCCACAAACCAGGCTGCGAGTTTATAAAGATTTTGGTGAAAAAAGTAGTGGCGCCGATTCGGCACCAAATGGCACCGAACGGCGCCATGGCTAGGAATGAATGTTACTTTCAAGATCAGGGCACCCATTATGCAAGTTTATACAGATTTTTTTGGCAAGGTCGTGTCGCCGAACTGGCGCTCAGTGGCGCCAAATTGGCACCTAATGGCGCCAAATGGCGCCACGGCTAGAAATGAATGCCACTTCGTGAACAGGGCACTGAATAGCCCCAGTAAGCAAGTTTATACAGATGTTGTTGAGAAAAGTTGTGGCGCTAAGGTGTCGCCAAAAGTGGCGCCAAATGGCGCCGGCCAAAACCCAATGTCGTAGAATATGAGCATACCCTCGGATACAGCTCGGCGAGCTGATTCTAGCCATATATGGGTATCCATACAAAAAGTCAACAGGAACAGCTCTATAACGAAAAAACGAAAAAACGCGGATCGGCGTTTTTTTCGTAATTTTTTGAACACTTACGGCGGGTACTGTAGCCTTTCTTTGACTAGGAGAAGGGAGAGTGAGGAGGGACCTTTGCCACCTATTTGTTGCTTGACTACTGGGCAAATGATCTTTCCATCCTCTTGTAGTGGACCACAGATCTAACACTGATGCAAATATGCTCTGTCGAAACGTACATTACGTAGTCGCTTTGATGGGTTAGCAAAGGCTCCCCTTTCAGGAGAATAGACCAACCATTCTGCGAAGCGCTCCGGTTCACTACTACCATTTTCGCCATGTACGGCTCTCCATGAAGCTCGCATTGCGGTGATAGTGACATATCCTGGTTGAACTCCACACGAGGTTGTTAATTAACTTGGTGGCCTACGTTTCGGCGGATCGCCTTCTTCGGAGCCTGAAAAGGATCGAAGCAATTTATGACTACCCGTTTCCAGTACCCTAGTGAAGTTCGAGTACATAACAAGCCAGGGGGCACTCACCGCGACACAGTTCGATCTTTGAAGCCAGCGAGCCGGCAGTAGGACCTCCTCGGACTGTTCCTCATTCAGGGTCACTCTTGGAAGGCCATCCTTATATAAGGTCTCAGCTCCCGCGTTATTGTGACGCATTCCCCCCTCCGGTTCATTTTTGGATTGCTGACCTCAATTCAAAATGCCTCGAGATCAGATGTCGCAGATGTCTGCGATTCTCGCGCCAAGACCCTGACCTTGACCCGAAATCGTCGCCGTCACGGATTTGAACCCTGTGGGTCTCTAAGGCAGTAGACAAACGTGACCTACTTTTGCCGTCCAGGTGCTCCTTCACCCTCACGCTGATCAGCCTCGATGTTTCACCGATGTACTCATCCCCGCAACTGCAACAGGTGATCTTGTAGACCACCCCCGAGATGTACAGTCGCCCTCCCTGCCAGTCGGGCAGACTACGCAATTGGGGGTTGTACACAGACGATCATATAGCCGATTCCTAACCAGGCGACGCTTCAGATTAGTGGGTGGCACATTTACAATGACCACTGTGCTTTCCAAGCCAGACCTCCCCAAGCACTTCCTGATGGAAGTGCTGACTTCCTCAGAGACGTAGGGTAAAATGAAAGGGACTTTTCCGTCCAGCAAATCACCACCACGTCCGCTATTCGCGCCACTATTTCTGGCTCTATGGGAGGTCGCTGGGGCTTCGTAGCCATTGAGGGCAGCAATTTCGCGTGCCAGCTTTAAGGACTCCTTTCGCTCTTCCTCTCCCGAACAAACCTTCGCCGCTGTTCGAAACATGTTCCTCACGACAGCTCGCTTGGTCTGCAGAGGGTGAGCGGACTGGCAGTGGACGATAATGTTCTTATTGCTAGGCTTTCTATACCATTTCGTAGAAAGCGTGCCACCCTGGATCTTCACCTGGATGTTTAGGAAAGGTATCCAATTTTCAATGGTTATTCCCGTGTTAGCTTGATGTGCTCAGAATGCGTTTATCTACAACCCCTGATTGCGTAGTCTGCCCGACTGGCAGGTAGGGCGACTGCACCATCTCGGGGTGGTCTACAAGATCACCTGTTGCAGTTGCGGGGATGAGTACATCGGTGAAACATCGAGGCCGATCAGCGTGAGGGTGAAGGAGCACCTGGACGGCAAAAGTAGGTCACGTTTGTCGACTGCCTTAGGGGCCCACAGGGTTCAAGTCCATGACGGGGACGATTTTGGGGTCGAGGTCAGGGTCTTGGCGCGAGAATCGCAGACATCTGCGACATCTGATCCTCGAGGCATTTTGGATTGAGGTCAGCAATCCAATAATGAACCGAGGGGGTCTACGGACAACTTGAACTCAATCCCTTTGAACGCGTCGATCTTCTCTTTTTCTCTGCACTCTCTCGTCCGCATGGCACTCTATGGCCGTTGTGACTTCGCTCACTCCAGCTTTTCACCGACTATAAGTAGCTCACCCACCCCGGAGTCCCCTCCCCTTGAAAAATCCCGTTTCCTGGCTCGCCATACGTTTTTTGCACGTTTCGATGCTTTGGCAGCCGCTGCCCTCTATCCGTCTGCGTCACAGGGTTTCGTAACAGGACCATGCACAAAAGTTCAAGATGTCACGTAACCGGAGAGGGGAATGCGTCACAATAACGCGGGAGATCTTATATAAGGATGGCCTTCGATAGTGACCCAAATGAGGAACAGTCCTAGGAAATCTTGGCTCGATGGTCTTGGAGATCGAACTGTGTTGCGGTGAGTGCCCCCTCTTACGATTAGGTTATGGCCTGTAATGTACTCGAACTTCAGTAAGGTAGTGGAAACGTTTGGTCGGGTAGTCATAAATTGCTTCGATCCTTTCAGGCTCTGAAGAAGGCGATCCCGCCGAAACGTAGGCCAGTAAAGCTTAGTTAACAACCTCGTGTGCAGAGATTCACCACCTCCCGGAACAAAATCGCTACTTCTCGAACCAGAAAACTGCACTACTCGCACAGAGCAGTGAATAAAGTGCTCACGCCAAACACCATCGCATTCTTCGGCTCAACATCACGCCCACTTTTTGAAGCGGTCATGATTTCTCCAGCTCTGCTTGTGAGCGTCGCGTGTGACGTAGCACCCGTTAGTGGCTGCGATTTCAGGTGGTATCGGTCGAGAGTAGACCATGTATGACCGAAAATCTACATAATTGTCTACGTCCTTGTAAACGTCATATCCGATGTTCGAATCGAGCAGGAAAGCGTCGCGCCCATTGCCGCGCGCGACGAAGCGCCAATCCACGATTCTCTTGCCTTCTTTCACCCGGGAAGAATGGTACTTCGAGGAGTGGGCGACTCCCCTCACTTCTCAAAAAAAATTCATCCTCATCCATTTGCATCCTGATTTCTTTTCAACGTCGCTATTTTCACATTTGCACTTCACACAACAGAGACACCCACCTGGGGCATGATTGACGCGGTAGAGCACAATGTGTTACTGTATAAATGCGTCGAGCAGCTTATCTGAGTGGTTTTTGATGCAGTTGCACCTCAGATAGTCGATTCTGTCTTCGTCGTTATTCCTATATGCTCTTTTGTATTTTACATAGCTACATTCACGATTGTGCACTCTGCTCTGAAGACCACCAGATCTAACTCTGGTCGTGTGTTCGACAAAGTTGAGATATCAATTCTGAAGCAAGGATTCCTCATCTGCTGCTGTTATTTGGTGAGTACGTGTGCCTTGCCCTTAACCTTTTGTAGGTAATTCCTTCTTCAACATTTCGCGCCCTCTCAAGTTACACAAGTCACCACGATTAATCGTTCGAAAGCTTTTAAGCAGCTTACGTCAATAATGCTTCCTCCAGTCCTGAAACGCTAGCATTGAGAGCTCATGGAACAAGATGTACAGACCGAGCATGAGTACAAGGGGGCCAATAAAAGGCGATTTTTTCTTTATCGACTTTCAAGGCGGTCTGGGTTCCTCTTTATTAAGTTCTGATTGGAATTTCCGCCATCATCAGCAACACTATTTAAACTATACGGAACTCTGCCACAGCCTTCTGGACGAGCGTAATAGAGAGATTTCGCACACGGACCGTATTTCGGTGCCTTGGCTTTCAGCGAGGTCGTTGCTTTCTCCGCCTCTGTGAACTATCCGGTTGAGCTCCTTCCTAACCCGGATCGAGGGGGTTAAGGGAAGGTCGCATCATTGGATACTTCGTCTTCTTCACGTTCTCAACGCCCTCCGATTCCACGTGCTGGCACCGATCCTGTAGCAGTACCAAGTTCCCAAGACGGTACACGCGACGACAAGAAAGCCGGATTCTTGAGTGGTCGATGTAACCGTCAGCGCTCACTTCCAGTCCGGGTCCACGAAGAAAATATCGGTCTTCCCATTCCAGGAACTTCCGGTCATACCATCAACCCGCGCCTTGGCGACTGCGGTGAAGATGATATCCTGGACCGTAGCGACGTTGTCGGAGCTGCTCGATGTTGGAGGTCTTCCAGATCAAGAGTGCTGGTCTCCAGGTAGCTGTCCATGGGTGACTCCACACAAGAAGTTTCGCAGCTGTTTGGAGGTGACGTGAATTCCATAGGCCTTCTCCAGTCAGGCTGCGATTGGAGATGGCTTCATATTTTAGTGTACATGAAGGTGATACTGATATGTGGCTCGGCCAAAGTGTATTTTTAGATCGCCCCCCCCCTGCATATGCCAAGCCCCGCCCTTTTGGCGTGGCCTGCGCACACAACATTTGTAACCCCATTATCGAGAACCCAGGTACAGGAAAATGAGCAGTAAGATTAGCAATGGTTGCCAGACTGGAGAAGAAAGAAGATGCATCCGAACTGTTCCATGTGTGAGATGGTCGTGAATTCTCACGAAATTCATTAACGTGTCGAGGGATTAGCATGCGCGAGGTGCATCAGACCCACCCCCAGTGGACGGAGCATGCTCTCGATGCTTATTTCAAAAGCACCAGCAGTTTGGTCCCAGACACAGAAAAAGGCTGCATTAGTATTAGCAAGAGTCAACAGAAAGAAGAGGGAAAAACACCAGTTTGGGTGGGGCTTAAAGACAGCTCCCGCGATAAAAGTGTCATGGATAGTTGCTTTTCAATTATGAAACAGTAGCTGATAAGTAATTCCCCAAAGAAGAAAAAAGCAAGAAGAGTCCTCAAGAACACCATAAACAAAATCGCTCCCTGACAGTCACACCTCCCTGCGGTCTCTGTGCAACCCCTGGCTCACAAATCCCTTTATCACTCCCAGTAGTGGATATCATCCAATGCGAAGAAAAGAATACGAAAAACAACAAAAACACGGAAGAAAAAAGGACGAAAAAAAGAAACTTTCAAAAACTCGGCGTCTGAATTTAGGTAGCGTGCATCTTTTAGTGTAGTGTAGTGCGTCGAGCTTTTGCACCACGAAAATTGGGTCGCTCGTGATTTTTACGCGTTTTACCTTGCGAGATGGGTTGGAGTTGACTGTATGTGCTCCTAATGAATAAAATGTAATGAAGGAGAGCAGAATTACTTATGGGCACGAGCGCGGTCAGCAAAAAGGACATGCACTTCCAATCAGATCAATCCAACAAAGAACAACTGAACGCTCCGTCAGAGGGCATCTAGCAAGTGGGCGGTCCAACTGGGCGGGCGTTAGAACTAGAACTTTCAGCGGCTGTAGCTCGCTCCTCGCTCACTGTGGAGTCGCGAGAGTGGGACAGTCCTAGCTTGGGGGCTGTACTACCTGCACAAGGAAGGACGACCATGTACTACTTGAGCGCGGGGGCTGTCTTTAACGAGGCTTGCAAGGCCGAGCTCAACAATTTGCGAAACAGTTCACCGATACAAAGTGGACTGAGGTCAGTGAGCTGTCAAAGATTGAGAATTGCGAGACAAACCCGTTGCGCACGAGGTGTACAGGGGGGGGGGGCAAAAAAGTCACTTCGACCGAGTCACATATCAGCAAAGTTTTTGCAGCCCAGAGAGAAGATGTGGATACGAGTACCAGGGCGGAAGATACCACCTTCATGTACACCAAAATATAAGGTCATCTCCAGTCGCAGCCTGACTGGAGAAGGCCTTTGGAATTCATGTCACCTCCAAACAGCTGCAAAACTTCTAGTGTGAGTATCCCATGTGCTGGAAACTAGTACCTGCTGTAGGATCTATAGAAATAACTCCTGGTCACATCGAGCAGCGCTCGACAGGACGCTCCCGCTAACACGGTCTAGGACATCATCTTCACCGCAGTCGCCAAGGAGCGGGTTGATGGTATGGACTGGAGGTACCTGGAATGGAAAGACCAATATTTTCTTCGTGGACTAGACCGGGCGCCCGGACTGCAGTGAGGGGTGGGCGGCGGGAGGCGAGGGGGCGCTGCAGTTCCATCGAGACACTCAAAAGAATATCTCTCCCCCACATGTCGCCGCCCCTACCTGCTTGGAAACTTTGTACTGCTACAGCATTGGGTGCCACCGTGAATCGAAGGGCGTTGGAGAAACACTCGCCTACTTATGGAAGGGGGCTAGAAGTAGGGACAAAGAGATGGTCATATCAAGTTGGTCACTGACGCTGAATCCGTTCAGTCTCATCCGGGTTCGGAGAGCGCGGCTGCGGCTTAAATAGGGTGGTCTATACGGTGGGGAGAAAATCGACTATCTGCTGAGTCTCTGGCCGCTACATCGCGGGTCGCGGTGCCCAAATCTCTCGATGGCGGCTCGATGTCAGAAAGGGTGTGGCGGAGTTTTATAATAGTATTTTATATGCTCTTTAATATGGTGGTAGAAGTGTCCGATTAGAATTTATAAAGTGTAACTTATAGCTCCACCAAAGTCAACGAAGAAAAGTGACTTGTTTTTGCCTCCCCCCTGTGTACCACAGTGAGAGAAGCAAAGCTCAGAAATTCGTGTTCGTGTGTTGGTTCCAGAGCATTCCTGGGATCGGAGAAAATGAGCTGAGGTAAGGAGGAGGATGAGGAAATTTAACTGGGACACACACCCTCTGAGGACGGACGCGCCGAGGTTGGTGGTGCAAATTGAAAATTAAGACTTGGTCTTTCCAAGCATCATAGGAACCAAAAAATCGACCAGGTTTCATGAGGTGAGGGACGAAAAGGAGAAAATATCCCAAACAACTCGATATGGGCAGTCTTTGTTATGTAGGAGGATCCTTCGTGTTTTTGGTGTGTTAAGAAGCGCCCGAATGGGCTGGGTGGCGTATACTCTCACACTTTTCGGCCGAGTTTTAGTGGATAGTCAGTGTACTTCCATCGGCCATCGCGGGTCGCTTGATATTAGCCGGCTCGCTGGCGCTGGCGCTGGCATCTCACTCTCTAGCGCTCGGCTTTACCGAGCAAACGTAGTCTCGCACCCGTAACTTTGTGCACATTTTGGCTGATCAACTAATACCCTGCTTCACTTTTCTCCTATCAGTGCGCTCTATCAAAGCTCCTCACCACCATTCCATAGACGGTTATAGCGTCGAAAGTAAAATGTATGATGCCGCGGCTCCCTGAAGCAGATGGGTAACCACAACTCATTTTGCCTCCCGGACTGTATCCTCCTGCTTTGAAGCACTGACTATCCGATAATTGTCCAGTAAGTGAGTGCATCACCCTTTTGTGGACCCTTCACCTTGGCCTCGTCAGCTCTCATGCTCGAGCCACAGTGGTAGGAGAAAAGAATTCGGCTTCCTCGGTGTAGACGGTGCCGGACAAAATCGCTAATCATCTTACTAAAGAAGAAGAGCATACAGAAAACGAGTGTGTGGTACTCGTAGGAAGCGTAACCTTGGGTAATACTGCCGTTATCTATCACGCCTTTTCACTTTGATGGCAAGAGCTCAGAATTGGGGAAACACCGCAGAATTTTTCTGCCAACGCTATAGTTACACATTGCTTTGTATTCATTCTCTTTATTGCTCTTGATCAGAGCCATTTCACCTGCGATCAGAAGTACTGATGGGGAGGACTTCCCTATTTCTGATCTTTAATAGACTTTAAATGATTATGTCCACTGGGTCAGGAGTCCTGCAGGGGGACCAGTGACATCCATCGTTGAAGATTCCTCATCAGGGGGAGGGTCTCAGAATGAATTTTCTGATAGTTGATTTTCCTCTTTCAGAAATGCGTGAAGGTTTGTGGATGGGTCATATTCGCTCGTTGTTGGGAGTAAGGGGGTCATACTTGTTTTCTAACCTTCTGAAGGGGAATGTTGACTTTCTGTAACTTCCCTGTTTCGGTGGCGCTATACCCTCCCCTCTCTCCGCACGACAGCAAAGTTTTTGAGAAAACTATAAAATTCCCTGAAAATTTCCGGAAAAAGCTATCAAGAAGCTGGGAAAATCTAACAAAGGTGTGGATGGGATGGGGACGGCTCATATTTCCTAGACGTTTTTCCCCTCCGCCCTCGTCAGCTCGATGAGGAGAAGCTAGGAGGGCCGCATCAAGCCGCATCTCCAAAGGAGGAAAGGGATTGTACAGTTTCGATTCAAATCCCTGACTATTGAAGTGCCCTGCACGAGAGTGCTCCACCTTCAGAAAGTCTCCCTTGCTACAAGTGATCCCTTGCCAGGACATGAACTGTTAGTCGTACCAGTTCCTATCACAATGGATTACCTCGGTGTGCTCGTTAAAGATAGATAATTTTTGAGATTCCTGCGGTGGCAATGCTGATTCGATGTTTTTGCATGTTGTATGGAGCAGCTTACGACATGTTCCTTTCAATATTTGAAACCACTGTAAATATTCCACCAATATGTTTCCCTGTCATTATGATTATTTGCTCTGAAGACTTTCGAAGTCATTTTCGTCTCTTTATTTGTCATTTCCACCAGCGAAAACTCGGAGAGCAGTCTAAGGTGTGGCGTCCAGTATCCAGGCAAGTGTTCTATCTCATTTTGATTTACTACATTAGATTGAAAATAAAAGGCCCACGGAGTCTCTCCCAAACGTCAAGCTTTTCCTCATGTTATAGGGACAGACGTCTACAAAATACTGTAATGTAGTCTTCGCTTCTTTAGACGGAATCTCAACTGCAATAAGCGAAGTCAGTCGGTACCACATATCAGTACTCTTTCTTATTGTGATTAAATGAACGAGGTCGTCAAGTGTGCTATTCCGTATCTCTACCAATATTCGAATAAAGATTAAAGTATTTTCTTATAATTCTAATGAGTGTTCCTCAACCATTAATTCCAGCTGTATTGTGGGTGTGCGAGAGCAAGACCTTGTTATGCACCTATTGGTAGGTGGAATAATTTCTCAC
>MU951105.1:0-22117 GCA_036418165.1 Cooperia oncophora
AAGTGCTCTTTTCACATGCTTGAAAAAGTCTTAAAAAAAGCGGGTTCATCAAGCAATGGTGAAACGGGAATCATACCATCAGATAGCGCAAGAAATTCTCTACAGGATGTGCTACTGAGAAGCAAGGCAGAATGAGTTTTCAATCAGCAGTGGATGTACAAATAATAGGTGCACAAAACGCTGAGAACTTTCCGGACAACCTAATACTTCAAACTAACGAGTGGAAGGCTTAGGCCGTTTTTATTTTCATGTTTTGTGGAAATGCGCGGCCTGCGAGGGCTGTTGCACAAGCAGCACAGTTGCTCTTGAGTTCTAGCCCTCGTCATCATCTTCAGTTCATATTTTGCAGAACCTTAAATGTTATCAGCATAAAGAAATTGCGTTGTACTTGTATTCCAAAGCGCAATTACAGGACTTGGCAAAAAGCCAAGAGAGCTGCACGCGACCGCGCCGCGCGGATGATGTTAGTAAAAACGGCGTTTGCAATAACGGGCGGCGCAGCAAGGATTTACGACTTTCCTTACGGTCCCGTATTCTGATCTTCTGATCCCATGCAGTTTTGGGCGGGGGACCACATCGACAGCTGGGGGGGCTGATAGTCTCATACACCCTCAATGTGTTTGAGCGTACCATGTGTCTTCAAGTAATCTCCGCTATTCAGCCTCATATTGCTCGTAGGGGCGCTCAGGCTGCCAACTCATCAGCATGTGGGCTGAAAGCGCTGTTCAATGTGAGAGCCCCCTTTTTTCCTTTTGTCTTTTCACAGTTGCTACGCCCAGCACAGTAGGAAGTCCTGTCACACCCTGTAAACTCATGTCAGGCTTGCCGAAATGGCGCAGACACTTGTACGGGATTTTCCCACTTTCCTTAGGATTTTTACCAATCATTTAGAAAGGTATGACCGGAGCTCACTGGGTACTCCCAATGTTGTAAGCGCCGAAAAAACAAGAAATAAGTAGTACAACAAAGACCACATTCGCAATCTAAGGTCAAATCAGAACACGCGTGGTCTTCAAAAACCAATTCTAATTCCAAAAATAACCTAACAGGCAGAGAAGAATAGATTGTCGAAGGGTAAGGGATGAAGGCTTTGTCATTGACCGGCCCTATATTAGGGTGCCCCCATCCTACTTACGTTCGGGATCGTAGCGAATTATTGAATGCGATACGGCTATACATCGACTAACCGACGTACGAGTCAATGTTCCATCAGCCTAGACGAATCTGGTACCGGTACAGCGTTCATGGAGGGTTAAAGGCTCGCCTACCTGAATAACATTTACAGTGGTAGAGCCCCATCCGAATAGCAGTGGGTCCTGGCGAGGGAAAGATTGTACATTCATTGGCTTTTTCCGTCGGATACGCGTGACATATCCGTTCTGATGAGAGTCACAGAATCCTCCATCTGTAGCTGACCTCCTGGGTTCAGGTGATTCTGAGGCAGTATTATCTAGCCGATCGAATACTAAAAATTAGATCCCGGTAACACACTCTGTCTCTTCTTTGGACAGGATCAGTGATCGGATCGTGGGAATGAGAATGGGCATGCAGGAGGGATACTGGACAGTACTGACCGCGACTCACCACAATCCGGTTGGAGGCGGAGAACGATGAGTTCTACCTGACCCAGGAGAGGCCATAAGATCGGTTCCGGAAGATAACTACCTTACCTTAGCTAGGATCTGAATGCCGTAAGGGAAGTGACAGAACAGGTCTAGAAAGGGTGCACGGAGGGCAAGGAATAGGGGCAAAGAATGCTGAGGGAGAACGGATCCTTGATCTAGCCACAGCTCACCACTTAGCAATCTGCGGCACCTTCTTCGCCCAAAGAAAGACCCAGAAGATAACTTACAGCAGTGGAGGGAGCCATAAATAGACCATGTCCAGGTCAGAAGATCGTCTCTCAAAACCGTCAAGAATTCCAAGGTACTGCCTGGGGAAGAGCTGGGCCCTCACCACAGGCCCCTCCAGGCAGGCATCGCCATAGACCTCCCAAGAAGACAAGGCTGAGAGCAGAGCGGAGAATGCGGTGGTGGAAAATGCGCAAAGTAGAAAAGGATAGACTTGGCCGAAGAATACTGGAGGCTGGGCTCCCACACCCACATGGGCCAGTCCAGGACACCTGGACCCACGCAGTTGAGGTCATTTTACTGTGTGCAAAGGAAATCCTGGGAGAGACGCGCGGTGGCATCAGAGGAGAAAAGGCAGCCTGGTTCTGGAACGAGGAAGTCCAGGGGATCGTCAAGCAAAAGAAGGAAGCATATAAACGCTGGCACAAGACAAGGAGCCCAGAAGACTTCGCTGCCTACAAGAGCTGCAAGCGACTCGCAAAGGCAGCCGTTGCTAAGGCCAAAAATACGGAAATGGACGCCATGTACGACATGCTGGAGGGCCGAGGAGGGGTTCGTCTTCTGCCTGGGTAAAGCTCGGCATCGCGCCTCTCGGGACATCAGGGTCGTGAGGACTGCGGAGAGCAGGAACGGGGCCATTCTCAGGAAACCAGCCGAAGTCAGAAAGAGTAGGGAAGAATACTTCGAGGGACTACTGAACGAAGAGTTCCGCAAGGTAGCCCGCAGATAGAGGCGACGGCAGGCCCCATCACTCCCTGGACGGGGGATAAAGTCCGCCGTGAGCTAGGGAGAACGGAAGTCGGAAAAGCAGTGGGCCCAGACGGGGTACCGATAGAGGATGGGAGAGCCTGGGGTGAAATGGCTGCCAGACTTCCTGAACAATGTAATGGCTGAAGGAAGGATGCCAGATGTGTGGAGTAGCAGCACAATTGTCCCCATCTTCAAACAGAAAGGGGATGCGTCGGAGTGCTCCAACTACCGCGGCATCAAGTTGACTCCCCATACCATGAAGCTGTACGAGTGTCTGGTCGACACTAGGCTTGGAAAACTCGTCCCTATCTCGCAGGAACATTTCGGCTTTATGCCCGAAAGGTACACCGCTGATGCCATCTTCATCTAAGGCAGCTGATGGAGAAGTACAGAGAGAAGCGGCGACCCTGCAACCTAGCCTTCCCAGACTTTGAGAAGGCATTCGACCGCCTGCCTCGGCTTGTACTCTGGAGAGCGCTCAGAGAACGTAACGTCTCGGAGCACCTGGTCTCCATAGTGAGGGATATGTACGATGGGGCCAAAGCAGCTGCGCACCCCGCACAGCTTGACGAAGGAGGTAAACATCAGGGTTGGGGTGCACCAAGGACCAGTCCTCAGCCAGTTCATCTTCCTCCTGACCCTGGATGTCATGGCAAAAAAACTTATGGAGAAGCCACTGAAAACCATCCTCTAAGCTGATGATATCGCCCTGATGGCAGACAGTAGGGAAGAACTCCAGAACAAGGTGCAGCGGCGACAGGATGTACTCGCTGAGAATGGACTCCGGCTGAACGTAAAGAAGACCAAGCTCATGAGCTCCGAAGAGTGCACTGAACCCATCGTAGGCTGCCATGGCGAAGCATCGAAAGGGTCGAAGACTTCCAGTACCTGGGAAGCGACCTAGCAGCTGAAGGCAGCGTGGACCAGGCTGTGAAGGCCCGAATCAACGCGGCCTTGATGAAATGGGGGGAGTCCACTAGCATCCTGTGCGACCGGCGGTGCTCGAGGACGCTCAAGGGCAAGGTTTACCGGGCGGTGGGAAAGCCTGCAATGCTCTATGGCAGTGAGTGCTGGCCCATCTGCAAGAACCGTGAAAGGCAGCTCCACTCAGATGAAATGAGGATGCTGAGATGGGCCTGCGGCTGGACACGACAGAGTCAGAAATGAGGACGTTAGGGCGGCCACACAGACGGATGCAATCCATCTGAAGGCACGAGAGCAGCGACTGTGATGGTATGGACACGTGCTGAGAAGGCCTGAGGAACACACAATAAGGAAGGTATTGGAATTCGAAGCAGAGGGCAAGCGACCACGAGGAGCCCCAAAGAAACGGTGGAGGGACGTCATCAAGAAGGATCTTACTGAAGTGAAAGCCACGGCAGAAGATGCAGAGAATCGGAACAAGTCGCGACGTCTGGAACGAACAGCGGACTCTGCGCGGGAATAACGGTAGGGAGAAGAAGAAGAAGAGATCCGGGTAACACACCATAAACTTCAGTAGTTCTAGGTGCGACTAGTTTGGCGACATGGTGATGTGAAAACGGCGAGCGCATGGCGCAACCGAGAGGACGGATGAATGGAAAAGAACTCACGGAACTAGCCTACTCTGACAATTACGGCTCAAGCACTGGAAAAAATCGTTCCACCAACGAAGCACCCTCAAAATTCCCACCCCCTTCCTTTTTCCATTCCGTGCGCACCTCCGCTTTTCACAAATACCGGCTGGTTCACGGAGTATTGAGAGCATTTGAAAGAGGGTAAGTCGAGAAACTTCAACAACTGAAATAATATTTCCAGACGCAAATAAGACCCCTTGCTGACCATCTCAACGTGGGACGTGCCCAGAGGAACACCGTAAACGCTGAGGTCCATTAGCTCTGAATTTATACAGGATACAAAAAGCATTTATGTGGAAGCAAGCAATCCAACGATTCCGAAAGCAAGTTGAACTCTTGGCGGGAGCGATCGCTATTAATCGACAACGACAACGATTTACTTTCCCCATTACTTCAGAAAAAGTGGAAAGGTCACTCGGTGGAGCAGATTCCAAAGAACTGCAGCGAATCTCTACGTAAGCGGAACTAATCAAAAGAAAACACTTCGAGAAGGGAAACAGTGATATGTCGCAGTTAAGCACCAGTAATTGTCGTGACGATGAGCGAAAAAGCATCGTGGCGCGCTCGCGATCGTTGCTGTCCTTAGCCGGCTTAACCTTTGATCATTCTCGATTGACAGGTGATTTCTCATTGGCATCTCATGGCACATTATCTACGTTGACCTATCCAAAGCATTTGACAAAGTGAACCATGCTAAACTACTTCTAAAACTGCAATCTCTTGGGATTGCGGGGAAAGTCCTGAAGTGGTTGAGATCCTATTTATCTGAACGACATATGACTATCAAAGTGGGGCGGGGGTTTTCTGACCGATTTCACTGTACTAGTGGCGTACCCCAAGGCGGAGTTCTATCACTTCTACTTTTTGTGATCTATACCTTAGATTTGCCATCCTACCTCAAAACATCTGAAAATATAAGAGTGCAAATGTATGCTGATGATATTAAAATATATGGTATCTTCAAACATGGTAACTTGTAACGAAGGTCACTCAGCTCTTAAACGTTGCGATTTGAAAACGTGAAATCTTGGGCCACAACACTGGGATATTTGATGTAAACCAAAGAGGACGTGTCGTACTGCATATAGGAAAAGCCCATTCCAACACATATACAATGCAATGATGTAAGTTGAAAAGCTGTGAACCTCTCTAAAGATCTCGGAGTCCTGGTTGACACCAAGTGAAATTAATCTAAAAACATCGAACACATAGTGAACAAAGCATATGCTACCCTTTTTACAGGTTTTTCGTAATACTTATACCACTGATGTAACCCACTCTGATACGCCTTTACAAGACATATGCAACTGTCGCATCTTGGAGTATTGTTCTCAAATCTGGAACGCCCACACGTAAAAAGCAAATCATCAAGCTAGAAAAGGTAGCAGAAATTGTTTACAAGACTGCTGTTCCATCGTGCTTTTCAATGTCGCGACTCAATGCCATGTTATACGAACGTTTAAGACATTAGGCTTAAAGACGCTTAGACATGCAGGCGAACAATGCGGACCTTGTTTTTTTGCTTTGCGCTTCTACGCATGGAGACTAATTCTGTTTCCAAGTAAATACTGGGTGTTCAGACCAAGTCATGAAAGAAGGGCGGATTCAAACTACATTACCGCTCCGATTAAAAGAAAAATCAGACTCAGTTATATATATTTTGTGCTCTACGGGTGGCGCAGGTGTTACAAAACGTTTACCCACTGAAATTCTGGCGTCTGGTGACAGCCATAAGTTTTAGAAACAAATTGATAAAGATCGATCTATTACAGCTTCTCCAGTTGGATGACTCATTTTAGTCTCAAAATCTGCCTTTTCTCAGTACAGTTTGAAAATTTTCTCCTACTGGAAATGAATATTACCACAAAGAAGATCTATCACCAGATTTTTAGCATGGATGATGACATTTTATTACATTTGAAGTTCTTGCTGTGTGTATCATTGATTATTCTTGTTTTCACCATATATGTAAGAAGGAGGGACGCTGGCTATCTAAACTGAATCCTGAGTGTTTTTTCTTGAATTGATTACATTATCACTTGTTCGCACTGTAGTCTGATGATCCTCAAATGTGTCTAAAGTAATTGTTACCTCACAAAGTTATACTCAAAGATTCTAGAGCAGATGAAACCACCTGCTTGGGTCGCCTCGTTCGCCTGGGGTCCTGAACGAATGCGTTCGTTCGGGTTAAACGCGTCAGGGGCCCAGTATTACGACAATATTGCGTTCTGAAGGTCGATCTTGCAGCTGGTATCATCAACTATCAAGGGGAGGACTACATTACAAGTTTTCAATTAAAATCCTCACATAAACTTTTTCTCTTTTCAGGAAGTAGTATGATAGCGTGTGATCCTTCTTCTCTGTCAGTTGTTTAGTTGAAATATTAAGTTTCAGCGAGTTTATCCATTGTAGCAATTTGTGGCACACCTTATGGTGTAAAATAAATAAATAAATAAATAAATCTTCTAGTCAGCGAACACAAACAGAGAACCAGTAAACACAATAAACATCAAATTTGCACCTAATTGGCAGCGAATACTCGTTATGGGATCAAACGGAAGTAACTTCCTACTAGGACTACTATATAGAAAGGGGGCACATTGGTGACGGGGAAAGGTGGAGGGGAGGGGCATCAACGTTCCGACCCATTTAGAGAGCCATTCGCGTGGGCTTACAAGGGTTTCCAGGTTCTACCCATGGTTGCTCAACGACCTTGCCTTGGCTTCACAAGAAATCACAGGTTTCACCAGAATGAGACTTGTGAAAAGTGAAGCAGAGGAAGTGCAACATGCCGCACACCGGGCGCCGACGTGCCTAAAACTGTTCATAAGCTGTAGGGTGCTTTGCTACAACTGCACACCAGGTTGGTAATCAGCTTTATTAAGGCTACGCTTCGGCCACCGCCCGTTCAGAACCGCTGGCAGAGGTAGGTTATGAGGCGTCTAGACCCTCTTCGCCTCCATCACTACGAGTATTATCCTTTTCGAATGTATTAGGTTGTCGCATAAGTTCTTATACACGTGTTTGATCCTCTCCCATTTCGTTCGCATGGTTGGTATTACGTCATCACGTGTGCGTGACGTGTACATTATACTCTTTCATTACACTAGCTATCACTTCACCGAGCTTGCATTTGCAGTACACAATGTCGCACAATTTGCACTGTGACAAAACGTACCTGCGCCACTGTTTGTTTTTGCTCCACGATTTCGGCTGGAATGCAAAGGAAGCCAAACCAAGCTTGGTGAATACATAACGATGAAGACGTCATCTCTTTGCAAGACATGCAAGAATTGGTTCGTCAATATTCAAGAAAGGGGACTTTTCTCTCGAAGACGCTCCGAGGTCGGTCGGCCGATGGAGTTGGGTTTGGAAGTACGACGTTCCACCGTGGAGGAGGACCCGTACTCACCACCAGAGAAATGGCGACCATGCTTAGCTATGATCATTCGACGGTTGCACGTGGACTAGAAAAGCTCGGAAGGTAGCAAAGCTTGGTCGATTTTGTCCACCATGAACTGTCCGCTTATGACCTCTCGAGGAGGGTGACCACCTGCACTTTTCTCGTCACTTTCCAAAAGAGGCTTCACTCTCTCAACTAAGATGATACTGGAGATGAAAGGGGGTTCTCACGATAACCCTGTGAGGAAGCGGCAGTGGGTCGACAAAGAGAACAGCCAGAAGCCGCCCAAAGGCCGACCTTCACCCCAAAAAGGTTCTCCTGTCCTGTTGGTGGTCCAGAAGAGGCATGGAGTACTGGGAGCTGCTGGAGAAGGGGCAGACGATTGACGCTTCCACATACGTGACCCGCTGCGGAATTGAAAGATACGTCGACGTACTCGTGGAAGGAATGCGGAAATCTACTTCCACCATGACAACCGCCCAACCTCACACTGCAAAGGCGACCCAGGCTGAGTGTGGAGAAGTACGGATGGCTGATGGTCCGCCACCCTCCCTACAGTTCTGACCTCGCTCCTCTCTGACTACTGGCTGTTCAGCCACCTGCTAGCGCTCTCTGGACGGAAGAGTTCGAACAAAGATTCAGGTCAGAAAGGCGCTCGACGGACTTCCTTTAAGTCCCAGCCTCCGTCGTTCTGGAAGGATGGAATCGACAGGCTGCCTGAGCGCTGGCGTCGAGTAGTGAATGTTGATGGTGCATACCTCTAATCTCGAGGCTTGGTTCGTTCTGAGATATATACAAAAAAAAGTCGTGTATAAGAACTTATGCGACAACCTAATACTAACATTTTCTTCCTACGCCTGTTTTCCAGCTCTCGAATCCTTGACTGGAACAGCAGCAGTCATGCATAATAAGAATTCCTAAATTATTACCGTACTCTACTGTGACATATGCAAAAAAAATGTCAGATTCAGTGTCAAAAGATGTGTCTTGCATTCGTGTTATAAATGGTTACAAAAATTACAAATGTCGTGGTATAATCTACTTTCCACTTGAAAAGAGTGTCCTAACTGCGCAGTAGCACCAGCTACGTCATCTGTCTGATGAAGTGGTGGAACGGCAGAAAAGCAGCAAATGCTGTCGTGATGTGTTAGAGGGACAACCTTAATCAAGTTGAGTGGGAGACCTTCCCGCCAATTCCCAAATAGTTTCTTTTGGGGGCAGTTCGGCCTGAGGTTGTACGATGGTACTCAACGAAGCATTAACAGTCGCGCACGTGTGAACCTGTAAATACTTGTAATCTGTAAGAGTCCCGTAGATCAATAGTAACTGGATAGTTAGTAGTAGTGTAAGTACCCTTATCTGTTTCTTTATGAGCGCTTCTCTTGCGCGAGCTTAGAGGAGCGCTAGGGTACGGTATTGCTGAGTCATCTCACGCAATGGGTATTTAGGGTCTGTCGCAGCCGATCGTGGCTCTTTACGGCATCCGGATGGTGTGTGGTGTTCTTAAAAGATTTCACTTCACACCAATCATTGCCTTGGGGAGACTTGCCTGTGGGGTCGCCTGACTTAAGTGCTCTCTCGATTGCTCCTGACCTTCCTCTACTCGACGACCACACCATAATAACTGATTATTTACTGCTGTTTTCTTTAGGCAAATTTTGAAGACCTAAAATGAGTTGGCCATACGTAATGGTGTTTTTTTGTTACAACAAATTATATATGGAAAATGACAAATGCCAAGTTCTACACAATTTAAATGATTTTTCGCACATAAGATAGTATAAAATCCCTATTCTCACTATTTCTCGACTACTGCCGATTTTTTTCCGATTTTTATTTCATTGAGAGAGCAGTTTGGTCGACCCAAAAGTTAGTTTTCAACAAAACTCTTTGAATTTTATCTCGGCTCTCAATCTACAGAACAGAAGTTTGGTTTAAGCGTCATGAGGTGGGGATTCGGACCCCTGTAAAAGAGCACCGCGTGAGGGGGAGGGGCTTCTGGAAGGGACTGCCTGCAGAACCTGCCCACCTACTTTTGAACGTCTACAACAGACGCTGGTGGTTGACAATGATAAGGAACATTCTCTGACCTCTAACGATCCTCTCAATCTTTTTCTGATTCACAATTAGGGTGAATCCGTATACTCTCAGTTGGACAAAATAGGGCATTCGGTCCGATGCTTGCCTGTGAGGTCGACACTGAAAACTTCGAATTCGAAGTAATTATTAGCATTTCCTAAGAGAACGTAGCCTTTCAGCCATATACTTGGCAGCTGAGCCCATGTTTCTAGCTTTTTAAATAGAGGTATAAAGCAGAGTCTGTCGAGAATGACTTCATCGATTTGACACTTCATTTGAGCACATGATTATGTGGAAAGAAAAACTTGAAGAAAACTGAGAAGACTGCTGTGTAGGCAAGGAATTCTCTGTAAAATGGTAGAAACTCGATGGCAAAACTTCTCTTCTCCAACGCGATATTTCAAGTGGGGAAAAACGCCATCACTTATGAGGCGACCAAATGTGAAAAACCTAGACATAAACCAGTCAAAGTCAAAGCATGCTAAAATGAAACGAAATTGGAACACACAAATTAAGCTTAGATGTTGGTTTTAGTGACAGATCTAGACATTTTTCTACAATATTTCAGAGTGCAGATCATTTGGGATACCATCTCTGGTGAAAACAATAGGAAATTTTTCATGCCTTTTTTCGCGTTGTGTACGTCTGCATTTCAGTTGCTTTTAAGAGGTAAGGTGTGTTCTCATCATATCAAATTTACCAAAGCATCTTATTTTCTGACATTTCTGCGGTTACTTCCATTTTTGCCTTCTACTTTCCATGTCAAGTTTGGGCTCAGTCGTGCCTGTCAACGAGAGGTCAGGACTAAGCGAGAGAGCAATTAAGTCAGGCAACCCTACAGGCAGGTCTCCCAAAAGGCATGATAGGTGTGAAGTAAGATCTTTTAAGAAAGTCCTCAGCCAATCCGGATCCCACCAGTGTCCAGCTCTTCCGTTCGATTCCCTCTCTCCAGAAGATCTGCTCCACGACTGTCGCCTCATGGGTCCAACTCACTTCCAAGGTCCAACTCACTTACGATACTCCACGACCGAATCGATCGTATACATTCTACTAACAAATCAGTATACTAGTATTCGTGTTATTCAACAGCAGCACGCAGGGAGTCGTGGTCTCGGCAGCTGGCAGCGTTTTGCACACCTATTATCGACAACCGCGTTCCTGTTTTTTCATGTGATGATAGCAGCCTTTGTTTTTTTCCTTTCGTAGCTAATACCTTTCCTCTCAAATTTGAACTCGTGATTGCCTTGTAAAGCGTATAGTCAGTTCGGGAAATGCCCTTCGCGGCATTCTTGGTGAAGGCTCATCCCCATTGATCCAAACAGTCACCATTTTGTATTAGGTTGTCCAGAAAGTTCTCAGCGTTTTGAGTATTTCACTTTAACGATCATAACTTTCCTAATACTCATCGAGATTCAATCGAAACAAGCACCGTTCGAATCAACACACTTTTTCCAATGTGACACTTGTCGAGAAAACCCATAAAACAAAAAAAAACTGGGTGGTCGAGAATCTGGCGATATCCTCGAAGGCTTTTTTGCCTGGTCTCTGATTGATGAAGTGTTCTCCAGCACAAGGAAGTACTGAAAATGTTTGAAAGAGGTGATAGTCGGTTGGTGATGATAGTCGGTTCGTGAAGAGTTCTGGCAGAATATGGCGATGAGGTAGAACTTCTACCTCCAATTCGTTCATTCTATGGATAGTGATTTGTGAAACGTGTGGGTGGGCGTTGTCATGCCGAAGAATCGGACAATTTCTGTTTGACAAGTGCTTACTGCAGCTGACACAAATTTCGTACATTTTCGTCGATTTCTTCACAGTAGGATTCTGCTGGGATGGTTTTGCGCCTGGTAACGAAAAAGTTATAGTGGATCACACCAGCCGATGACTACCACAGTGTGACGCATAACCTTTTTGTCGTGAGGATTCTACATTGGAAATTGCCTTAGGGGTCCACCTAGCATCCAACCACTGTTCCGAAACGTCCTCCTGTTCATCACACATGACCTCCTTTTCATCACAGGTGAAGATTTGGTCAAAAAAAGGGTCGTTTCTGTTGCGCAAAGCAGTGAAGAAGGACTAGAGACGTGCCAATTCTGCCCCGTCACTCAAATTGTGGGGGCACCCAATCGTCAAGTTTTTTCACCTTCCCAATGCGTTTACAAACCATCTGCAACAGTGGATTTGCCAACGCCTAGCTCTTCTGCTATCTCTCGAACGTGTTTGGAATGGGTCAGCCTCCGCAAATGCCTTCTAGATTTTCGTCAGGTATTGCTTAGGTCGACCGCTAGGTCACAACTTCAGGAGGTTAACTTCAAGGCTGAAATCTGCTAGAACGAAATTTGTCGACCATTGTTTCACGGTACTTTCTCAACTCTAGTAGGCCCCCCACCTCGTGCTTTCCCCATTTATTAGGTTGTTCGAAAAGTAATGCGACACTTTGATTGGATTGTTTTGGAAAAAGAGCAAAAATCATTTTGGATGTTTCAGCACTGATTAGTGGAGACTGTCCTCTGGGGTTTCCGCACATGGGTATGTCATGACTTTGTGGAAGCTTCCGAAGCTTAAAAGTCCCTCAGAGTACTTTTCGGCCTATTCCATATTATGAGTTCCTATAGGCCACTCCGCCGTAGTCGAGGGATAACACTTACGTTATCTCGAGGAAGCATATCGCTTGCCACGGCAGAGGATAGCTTTTGCATCAGCGCTTCCAGGCTGGACTTATTGAACTCGTAGTTAGGCAATGTATTAGAGGTGGCCCACCAGCACCGAATGATGGCCCTTTACTCAAGCTTCTTGAGGCGCAGCCGAACGCAACCAGCAGTAAGTTAGCAACCTCTCTAGGCTCCATCTGAATGACAACTGCCATGCTTCTCCGCGATCTCGGTTATCGGAAAAAATTTTTGTGAAGGATGCTCATGAGTTGGACCCGTCTGACAAGTCATACCGAATGACCATGACTGAGTTTTCTTTTCCCTTCGTAGCGAAAGAACTTCTGTGAGGCAAAAGATCATGGATTCTGATCGGAGGATGCGACCGTACCCAGGTTATTTAACAAAGTCAGCAGCCTCTAATTACCACATCCTTTCATCCCTATCGCATCTTTTAAAAAGCAAAAATTCCGAAAATCGACAACACCCGAGAGAAAAAACTCAAGAATGAGGTCTACCTCTTCTTTTTATCATAGTTGCCGTAGTTCTAGCAGAAGAAATAAGAAGCAGTGCAGAAGAAGGGCACTAGTCCTAGTCATCAACTGCGGTTGCCTTGCAGATTGGAGATGTCTTTTAGTGACGGAACATTTAGTCCGAAAAATTTGGTCAAAGTGTCGCTCTACTTTTCGAAGTGGAAAGGTCACTCGGTGAAGCGATTCAAAGAACAGCGATGCAGCGATCTCCACGTAAGCGCAAGTAGTTAAAGAAAAACACTTCGAGAAGGAAACCAATGTTGTGTCGCAGTTAAGCACCAGTAAGGTCGTGAAGATGAGCGAAAAAGCGCTGCGCGCTCAAGATCGTTGCTGTCCTTAGCCGGCTAACCTTTGATGATACTCGATTGACAGGTGAATTCTCCTCGGCATCTTCTAGTCGGCGACACAAACAGACAGAGCCAGTAAATACGATCAAACATCAAGTTTGCACCCTAATTGGCAGCGAATACTCGTTATGGGATTGAAATGGAAGTAACTTCTTACTACTGGACTACTATATAAAAAGGGGGCAGCCTGGTGACGGGGAAGGTGGGAGGGGCATCAACGTTCCGACCCATTTAGAGAGCTGGGCTTACAGGGGTTGACAGGTTCTACCATGGTTGTTCGACGACCTTGCCACGGCTTCACAAGAGTTTACAGGTTTCACCAAAGTGAGACTTGTGAATAGTGAAGCAGAGAAAGTGCAAAATGCCCACCACTGGCGCCGAATTGTACCTGAAACTGTTTGTAAGCTGTAGGGTGCTTTGCTACAACAACTGCACACGAGGTTCATAAATCGGCTTCATTAGGCTACGCTTCGGGACCACCCTGTTCAGAACCCTGGCCGAAGTAATTTATGAACCCACTACACCCTCCTAAATCATTACGAGTCTTATCATTTGTCGGATGGGTTCGGAAGTACTAACATTTTCTTCCTATCCTTTTCCTCCTTTCCTTTCTTCCTTTTCTTCGGCTGTTTTCCAGCTCTCGAATCCTTGACTGGAACAGCAGCAGTCATGCATAACAAGAATTCCTAAATTATTACCGTACTCTACTGTGACATATGCTCCAGGGAAAATGTCAGGTTCTGTGTCAAAAGATGTGTTTTGCATCGTGTTACTAAATGGTCATAAAATTAACAAATGCCGTGGTACAATATCATCCATTTGAAAGGTGTTCCTAACTGCGCAGTAGCACCAGCTTCGTCAATCAGTCAAGAAGTGGTGGAACGGCAGAAAAAGCAGCAATTGCTGTTGGTGACTCGTCTGTTTGCTCTCCGTCTAAGGGCACGTGCGAAACGGAGAGTAAAGAACACCTTGACAATTCCCCCTTCAAAGTGTTTTTGTTTCATTTGATTGTTTATAACTCTTCATTATTTCTTTTTAGAAGTCGCGATTGCACAAAGAAACTAGTTGGTTGTCCGTAAAGTTCTCAGCGTTTTATGTTACTACCTTTTGTACATTCATTGCTCATTAAAAACTCATTCTCCCTTGCGTCTCAGTATTACATCCTGAACAGAATTTTTTGCGCTATCTGATGGTATAATCGGCGTTTCACTATTGCTTGATGAGCCCCTTTTCCTAAGACATATTGAAGCATGCCAAAAGAGCAACTTCGGACGACATTGTTCTTCAACTACAAATTGGATCAATCCGCAGTCGAGACAGTTCGAAAAATTAACCAGGTGTGGGGGCCTACTAGAGTTGAGAAAGTAACGTGAAACAATGGTTCGACAAATTTCGTTCTAGAGATTTCAGCCTTGAAGTTGAACCTCCTGAAGTTGAACCTAGCGGTCGACCTAAAGCAATACCTGACGAAAATCTGAAGGCATTTGCGGAGGCTGACCCATTCCAAACAGTTCGAGAGATAGCAGAAGAGCTAGGCGTTGGCAAGTCCACTGTTGCAGATGGTTTGTAACGCATTGGGAAGGTGAAAAAACTTGACGATTGGGTGCCCCACAATTTGAGTGACGGGCAGAATTGGCACGTCTCTAGGTTCCTTCTTCACTGCTTTTGCGCAACAGAAACGACCCGTTTTTTTGACCAAATCTTCACCTGTGATGAAAAGGAGGTCATGTGTGATAACAGGAGACGTTTCGGACAGTGGTTGGATGCTGGCGGACCCCTAAGGCAATTTCCAATGTAGAATCCTCACGACAAAAAGGTTATGGTCACACTGTGGTAGTCATCGGCTGGTGTGATCCACTATAACTTTTCGTTACCAGGCCAAACCATCACAGCAGAATCCTACTGTGAAGAAATCGACGAAATGTACGAAATTTGTGTCAGCTGCAGTAAGCACTTGTCAACAGAAATTGTCCGATTCTTCTGCATGACAACGCCCGCCCACACGTTTCACAAATCACTATCCATAGGAACGAATTGGAGGTAGAAGTTCTACCTCATCCGCCATATTCTCCAGAACTTTCACCAACCGACTATCATCACCAACCGACTATCACCTTTTCAAACATTTTCAGTACTTCCTTGCTGGAGAACACTTCATCAATCAGGACCAGGCAAAAAAGCCTTCGAGGATATCGCAGATTCTCGACCACCCAGTTTTTTTTTGTTTTATGGGTTTTCTCGACAAGTGTCACATTGGAAAAAGTGTGTTGATTCGAACGGTGCTTGTTTCGATTGAATCCGATGAGTATTAGGAAAGTTATGATCGTTTAAAGTGAAATACTCAAAACGCTGAGAACTTTCCGGACAACCTAATACAAAATGGTGACTGTTTGGATCATGGGGATGAGCCTCACCAAGAATGCCGCGAAAGCCATTTCCCGAACTGACTATACGCTTTACAAGGCAAACACGAGTTCAAATTTGAGAGAAAGGTATTAGCTACGAAAGGAAAAAAACAAAGGCTGCTATCATCAAATGAAAAAAAAGGAACGGCGGTTGTCGATAATAGGTGTGCAAAACCGCTGCCAGCTGCCGAGACCTCGACTCCCTGCGTGCTGCTGTTGAATAACACGAATACTAGTATACTGATTTGTTAGTAGAATGTATACGATCGATTCGGTCGTGGAGTATCGTAAGTGAGTTGGACCTTGGAAGTGAGTTGGACCCATGAGGCGACAGTCGTGGAGCAGATCTTCTGGAGACGGGGAATCGAACGGAAGAGCTGGACGGTGGTGGGATCCGGATGGGCTGAGGACTTTCTTAAAAGATCTTACTTCACACCTATCATGCCTTTTGGGGAGACCTGCCTGTAGGGTTGCCTGACTTAATTGCTCTCTCGCTTAGTCCTGACCTCTCGTTGACAGGCACGACTGAGCCAAACTTGACATGGAAAGTAGAAGGCAAAAATGGAAGTAACCGTAGGAAATGTCAGAAAATAAGATGCTTTGGTAAATTTGATATGATGAGAACACACCTTACCTCTTAAAAGCAACTGAAATGCAGACGTACACAACGCGGAAAAAAGGGACATGAAAAATTTCCTATTGTTTTCACCAGAGATGGTATCCCAAATGATCTGCACTCTGAAATATTGTAGAAAAATGTCTAGATCTGTCACTAAAACTAACATCTAAGCTTAATTTGTGTGTTCCAATTCGTTTCATTTTAGCATGCCTTTGACTTTTGACTGGTTTATGTCTAGGTTTTTCACATTTGGGTCGGCTCATAAGTGATGGCGTTTTTTCCCCACTTGAAATATCGCGTTGGAGAAGAGAAGTTTTGCCATCGAGTTTCTACCATTTTACAGAGAATTCCTTGCCCTACACAGCAGTCTTCTCAGTTCTCTTCAAGTTTTTCTTTCCACTAATAATCATGTGCTCAAACTGAAGTGTCAAATCGATGAAGTCATTCTCGACAGACTCTGTTTTATACCTCTATTTAAAAAGCTAGAAACATGGGCTCAGCTGCCAAGTATATGGCTGAAAGGCTACGTCTCTTAGAAATGCTAATAATACTTCGAGTGATTCGAAGTTTTCAGTGTCGACCTCACAGGCAAGCATCGGACCGAATGCCCTATTTTGTCCAACTGAGAGTATACGGATTCACCCTAATTGTGAATCAGAAAAAGATTGAGGGATCGTTAGAGGTTAGAGAATGTTCCTTATCATTGTCAACCACCAGCGTCTGTTGTTAGACGTTCAAAAGTAGGTGGGCAGGTTCTGCAGGCAGTCCCTTCCAGAAGCCCCCCCCCTCACGCGGTGCTCTTTTACAGGGTCCGTATCCCCACCTCATGATCGCTTAAAGCAACTTCTGTTCTGTAGATTGAGAGCCGAGATAAAATTCAAAGAGTTTTTGTTGAAAACTAACTTTTGGGTCGACCCAAACTGCTCTCTCAATGAAATAAAAATCGGAAAAAAATCGGCAGTAGTCGAGAAATAGTGAGAATAGTGGATTATACTATCTTATGTGCGAAAAATCATTTAAATTGTGTAGAACTCGGCATTTGTCATTTTCCATATATAATTTGTTGTAACAAAAAACACCATTACGTATGGGCCAACATCATTTTAGGTCTTCAAAATTTGCTACAGAAACAGCAGTAAATAATCAGTTATTATGGTGTGGTCGTCGAGTAGAGAGAAGGTCAGGAGCAATCGAGAGAGCACTTAAGTCAGGCGACCCCACAGGCAAGTCTCCCCAAGAGGCATGATAGGTGTGAAGTGAAATCTTTTAAGAACACCACACACCATCCGGATGCCGTAAAGAGCCACGATCGGCTGCGACAGACCCTAAATACCATGCGTGAGATGACTCAGCAATACCGTACCCCTAGCGCTCCTCTAAGCTCGCGCAAGAGAAGCGCTCATAAAGAAACAGATAAGGGTACTACACTACTACTACTATCCAGTTACTATGATCTACGGGACTCTTACAGTTTACAAGTATTTACAGGTTCACACGTGGCGCACTGTTAATGCTTCGTTGAGTACCATCTGGTACAACCTCAGGCCGAACTGCCCCCAAAAGAACTATTTGGGAATTGCCGGGAAGGTCCCCCACTCAACTTGATTAAGGTTGTCCTCTAACCATCACCGACAGCATTTGCTGCTTTTTCTGCCGTTCCACCACTTCATGACAGATGACGTAGCTGGTGCTACTGCGCAGTTAGGACACTTTTCAAGTGGAAGAGATTATACCACGACATTTGTAATTTTTGTAACCATTTATAACACGATGCAAGACACATCTTTTGACACTGAATCTGGCATTTTCTCTTCATATGTCACAGTAGAGTACGGTAATAATTTAGGAATTCTTCCTATGCATGACTGCTGCTGTTCCAGTCAAGGATTCGAGAGCTGGAAAACAGGCGTAGGAAGAAAATGTTAGTATTAGGTTGTCGCATAAGTTCTTATACACGACTTTTTTTGTATGTATCTCAGAAACGAACCAGCCTCGAGATTAGAGGTATGCCACCTTCAACATTCACTACTCGACGCCAGCGCTCAGGCAGCTGTCGATTCCATCCTTCCAGAACGACGGAGGCTGGGACTTAAAGAAGTCGTCGAGCGCCTTTCTGACCTGATCTTTGTTTCGAACTCTTCCGTCCAGAGAGCGCTAGCAGGTGGCTGAACAGCCAGTAGTCAGAAGGAGCGAGGTCAGAACTGTAGGGGAGGGTGGCGGACCATCAGCCATCCGTACTTCTCCACCTCAGCCTGGGTCGCCTTTGCAGTGTGAGGTTGGGCGTTGTCATGGTGGAAGTAGATTTCCGCATTCCTTCCACAAGTACGGTCGACGTGATCTTTCAATTCCGCAGCTGGGTCACGTATGCAGAAGCGTCAATCGTCTGCCCCTTCTCCAGCAGCTCCCAGTACTCCATGCCTCTTCTGGACCACCAAACAGGACAGGAGAACCTTTTTGGGGTGAAGGTCGGCCTTTGGGGCGGCTTCTGGCTGTTCTCTTTGTCGACCCACTGCCGCTTCCTCACAGGGTTATCGTGGAGAACCCCCTTCTCATCTCCAGTGATCATCTTAGTTGAGAAAGTGAAGCCTCTTTTGGAAAGTGACGAGAAAAGTGCAGGTGGTCACCCTCCTCGAGAGGTCATAAGCGGACAGTTCATGTGGGACAAATCGACCAAGCTTTGCTACCTTACCGAGCTTTTCTAGTCCACGTGCAACCGTCGAATGATCATAGCTAAGCATGGTCGCCATTTCTCTGGTGGTGAGGTAGCGCGTCCTCCTCCACGGTGGAACGTCGTACTTCCAAACCCAACTCCATCGGACCGACCGACCTCGGAGCGTCTTCGAGAGAAAAGTCCCCTTTCTTGAATATTGACGAACCAATTCTTGCATGTCTTGCAAGAGATGACGTCTTCATCGTATGTATCCACCAAGCTTGGTTTGGCTTCCTTTGCATTCCAGCCGAAATCGTGGAGCAAAAACAAACAGTGGCGCAGGTACGTTTTGTCACAGTGCAAATTGTGCGACATTGGTGTACTGCAAATGCAAGCTCGGTAAGTGTAGCTAGTGTAATGAAAGAGTATAATGTACACGTCACGCACACGTGATGACGTAATACCAACCATGCGAACGAAATGGGAGAGGATCAAACACGTGTATAAGAACTTATGCGACAACCTAATACATTCAAAAGGATAATACTCGTAGTGATGGAGGCGAAGAGGGTCTAGACGCTCATAACCTACCTCTGCCAGGGTTCTGAACGGGTGGCCGAAGCGTAGCCTAATAAAGCTGATTACCAACCTGGTGTGCAGTTGTAGCAAAGCACCCTACAGCTTATGAACAGTTTTAGGCACGTCGGCGCCCGGTGTGCGGCATGTTGCACTTCCTCTGCTTCACTTTTCACAAGTCTCATTCTGGTGAAACCTGTGATTTCTTGTGAAGCCAAGGCAAGGTCGTTGAGCAACCATGGTAGAACCTGGAAACCCTTGTAAGCCCACGCGAATGGCTCTCTAAATGGGTCGGAACGTTGATGCCCCTCCCCTCCACCTTTCCCGTCACCAATGTGCCCCCTTTCTTATATAGTAGTCACTAGTAGGAAGTTACTTCCGTTTTGATCCCATAACGAGTATTCGCTGCCAATTTAGGGTGCAAATTTGATGTTTATTGTGTTTACTGGTTTCTGCCTGTTTGTGTCGCTGACTAGAAGATTTATTTATTTATTTATTTATTTTACACCATAAGGATGTGCCACAAATTGCTACAATGGGATAAACTCGCTGAAACTTAATATTTCAACTAAACACTGACAGAGAGAAGGATCACACGCTATCATACTACTTCCTGAAAAGAGAAAAAGTTTATGTGAGGATTTTAATTGAAAACTTGTAATGTAGTCCTCCCCTTGATAGTTGATGATACCAGCTGCAAGATCGACCTTCAGAACGCAATATTGTCGTAATACTGGGCCCTGACGCGTTAACCCGAACGAACGCATTCGTTCAGGACCCCAGGCGAACGAGGGACCTCAAGCAGGTGGTTTCATCTGCTCTAGAATCTTTGAGTATAACTTTGTGGGTAACAATTACTTTAGACACATTTGAGGATCATCAGACTACAGTGGAACAAGTGATCAATGTAATCAATTCAAGAAAAAACACTCAGGATTCAGTTTAGATAGCCAGCGTCCCTCCTTCTTACATATATGGTGAAAACAAGAATAATCAATGATACACACAGCAAGAACTTCAAATGTAATAAAATGTCATCATCCATGCTAAAATCTGGTGATAGATCTTCTTTGTGGTAATATTCATTTCCAGTAGGAGAAAATTTTCAAACTGTACTGAAAAAGGCAGATGTTTGAGACTAAAATGAGTCATCCAACTGGAGAAGCTGAAATGATCGATCTTTATCAGTTTGTTCCTAAAACTATGGCTGTCACCAGACGACAGAATTTCAGTGGGTAAACGTTGTAACCACCTCGCGCCACGGTAGAGCACAAAATTATATAATTGAGTCTGATTTTTCTTTTGAATCGGAGGGTAATGTAAGTTGAATCCGCCTCTTCTTTCATGACTTGGTCTGAACACCCAGTATTTACTTGGAGACAGATTAGTCTCCATGCGTAGAAGGCGAAAGCAAAAAACAAGGTCCGCAATCGTTCGCCTGTGTCTAAGCGTCTTTAAGCCTAATTGTCTTAAACGTTCGGTATAACATGGCATTGAGTCGCGACATTGGAAAGCACGATGGAACAGCAGTCTTGTAAACAATTTCTGTACCTTTTCTAGCTTGATGATTTGCTTTTTACGTGTGGGGTTCCAGATTTGAGAACAATACTCAAGATGCGGCAGTACATATGTCTTGTAAAGGCGTATCAGAGTGGTTACATCAGTGGTATAAGTATTACGAAAAACTGTAAAAAGGGTAGCATATGCTTTGTTCACTATGTGTTCGATGTGTTTAGATAATTTCAGACTTGGGTCAACCAGGACTCCGAGATCTTTAGAGAGTTCACAGCTTTTCAACTTTACATCATTGATTGTATATTGTGTGGAATGGGCTTTACCTATATGCAGTACAAACGTCTTCTTTGGGTTTACATCAATATCCCAGTGTGTGGCCCAAGATTTCAAGTTTTCAATCGAACGTTTAAGAGCTGAGTGAACCTCGTTACAGTTATCATCGTTGAAGATACCATATATTTTAATATCATCAGCATACATTTGCACTCTTATATTTTCAGATGTTTTGAGGTAGGATGGCAAATCTAAGGTATAGATCACAAAGAGTAGAGGTGATAGAACTCCGCCTTGGGGTACGCCACTAGTACAGTGAAATCGGTCAGAAAACCCCCGCCCCACTTTGATAGTCATATGTCGTTCAGATAAATAGGATCTCAACCACTTCAGGACTTTCCCCGCAATCCCAAGAGATTGCAGTTTTAGAAGTAGTTTAGCATGGTTCACTTTGTCAAATGCTTTGGATAGGTCAACGTAGATAATGTCAATTGCCTTATCTCGGTTCAGTGCTAGATTCCAGTCATAAAAGCTGTCAACAAGGTTAGTTACAGTTGATAGCCCCGGAAGGAAACCGTGCTGCTCGTGTGGAATAAGCTTATTTTTTAGTAACCAATCAACAAGCCTCTTTCGAACAATCTTTTCCATCACTTTGACAGGTGTTGGAGTAATACTAATTGGGCGGAAGTCCGATACCAAGACGGCCCCATCCACCTTTGGAATCCCTGTCACTAGAGCATCCTTCCAAATCTCAGGAACCTCGCCCAGCATGAATGATGCGTTGAATAAAAGAGCAAGCGGTCGCGAAAGCGAGCGAGCACATTTTTTTANAAACTATAGGAGGTATGCCATC
>MU951109.1:0-11674 GCA_036418165.1 Cooperia oncophora
GGGGCGTACCAGAGGGAATGGGTTTGGCGCGACGTCAACCTCTTACCCACCAGGCGCTGGTCGGCTTGGGAAGGGCATTTCGCACCCTCCGCTAGTTCCCTCATCTGGTCCATGTTGATAAACAAATAACACTTTGGTGGTACCTGTAAACCCTTGTAAATCTAAGTATTTGTATAAGCGAGCAGTTGTAGTTGCAGATATTTGAAGGTCTTCACAAGATGGCCTGAACTAGTTTTTCTTAGGTACCATTTGGTGCCCAGATCAAGCCAAACTGGGTCCACTAATTGTTGTCGCTTGCTAAATTCTAGAATTGGTGAGGAAACTAGCTGGCACCGAGCAAGGCTGCTCCATGACAAGCCCCAGTATCCCACAGCGAATAAGGCTATTTCTGTGACGACAGATAGGATGAAAATACTCTGAATCAATTCTTATGGGGGTTTGAAGCCATGAACCATGGTTCACACAACTAGATGTTCGAAGCGTGGGCGCAGTTCGGCGACGGGGGGGACATTTCGCATTTCACTGCTTCACTAGTTCCGGTTTACAAGTCTCACTCTGGTGAAACCTGTGAACTCTTGTGAAGCTGGAGCAAGCTCGTCAAGCCATCATGGTAAAACCTGTCAACTCAAGAGAGCTGTCTAGATGGGTCGACACGTTGATGGGTACCAAAAGCGAGATGCCCCCCCCCCCTCCCACTCGCAACTGTGTCCAGAATGAGTAGCAATACATAATGTTCATTCATTGGCTAGTGTGGAGTAACAAGGCAAGAGGCGCCACACACCGCATGCACGGCCGAAATAAGAAGGGAGGGGTAAAATTCTTGAACCCTTGATCCGCTAGCACCCAGGCCGATTTAAGTTTCCATTCCCTCGGTGTTGAGTGACACCCAGCTTCCCTGCGAGGACGAAACACTGATTTCTACAACCCGGTGTTCAGAGGTAATCATGGTAGGAGGTTTATAACGATATTTGCATCGAATCTTGCCCGTAGCGAGTCCCTACTGTGTTCCAGACCCCCATTTGCCTGAGTGCCACATGATGTGCAGCGAAGTAAGCCTAACTGCTTGACGCCGGAATAAAAGGGCGAAAGTTTAACGAATTAGCTCTTCCTCGCGATACACAGGGTACATCGCTAGCATTCAAATATGGAAGTAGTCCTGAACCCGATTTGGGCCACACAATAACTTGGCAGGACCACATGCGGTGCAATTTATTGTTTTCATGCTTCACATCCCTTTTCCTGACAACACCCAACGACACTGACGGAATCGGGCTGCACAGGCCTTGCCGGTCATGACCGGCGGGCTACTTGGCGCACTACTTGGCGCGACTACGTTCGATGAAGTGAAGCTGGATACAGCAAGGCACAAGTGGGCGCTAGAGCGTTTACGATAGGTGAAGCGGCGGTATCAGTACGGCCCTCTAGAACTCATCTTTCAGTTCTAGAACACTCCCCCTATCAAAACCTACCTACCGTCTCATCGTTTCCTTCACGGTGAATCAACAATCGGAAAGTTCCTTGTGACTCGGATCAATTTCTTTCAAATCGCACAGTTGGGCGTGATCTACCAAACTTAATGCCGCACGTGAGGATCTATACAGGGGGGCAAAAAAAGTCACTTCGACCGAGTCACATATCAGCAAAGTTTTCGCTGCCCAGACAGAGGACGTGGATACGAGTACCAGGGCGGAAGATACCCAAGATGTTCCTCTATAAGCAGGAGCTGGCTCTCACCCATCATCGTCGCTACGGTCTAGGACGTCACCTTCATTGCAGTCGCCAAGGCGCAAGTGATGGTATGGACCGGACGTACCTGGAGTGGAAGGACCAATATTTGCCTTCGTGGACCTCGGACTGAAGGTGAGCGCTGGCGGTTACATTGGGCAACTCGTGAAGAATATCCTCCTCACATGTGGTCGCCCGTACCTTCTTGGAAACTTTGTACTGCTACAGCATTGAGTGCCACCACATGAAATCGAAGGGCGTTGGAGAAACACTCGCCTACTTGGAATGGAAGGGGGCTGAGTAACTAAAGAAGATGGGATTCAAGTAGGTCACCTGACCTGAATCCCCTCAATTACCCGGTTCGGCGGAGTTCAATAGGGTGGTCTACGGTGGCGGAGAAATCGACTATCTCGCTGATCTCAGGCACCACATCGCGGTCGCGTGCCAGAATCTCTCGATGGCGCTCGTCCAGAAGGCTGTGGCGGAGTGTCATGATAGTATTTAATATGCTCTCTAATATGGTGGTAAAAATGTCCGATCAGAATTCAATAAAGTGTAACTTATAGCGCTTCGAAAGTCAATGAAGAAAAGTGACTTTTTTTTGCCCCCTCATGTAGTTTGTAACATTGCGGTTTGTCGGGGGCGGCGACGCAGGGCACGAACCCACGTCTGGCTACCTTGCCCTACGAATGGTGATCGAGCAATAATCGATGTAGGATAGAGTCAACCACAGGTGGGAAGGCCGCAGGTGGGAAGCGCTGATTGCGAACCGACTGGTCGCGGTGATATAAACTTTATATGTATGTATAGGAGAGACACGAGGACCGCTGCATTATCTCTTTCGTATGATGCGCAATAGGCTTAGGAGACACAGTTTGGTTAATGGGAGCACCCAAAGGTACTCAGCCAAGCTTGGACAGATCACCCTGTGCAAACATGTAAATAAGTGGGCTGCTTGTACCACTTCACAAGAGTTTAGGCTAGCAGTCTTACCAAAGTTGGCTACCAGTTAGCCACCCCTGCCCCCACCCCACTTTACCGGATAGCGCCGTTCTCGACAGCGCTTGGCAAATATAAAACAGAGGAGCACTGTGGCAACAACTTCAACGTTATGTGCATAATATTGGCGCTGGAGACGCAGATTTCGGCAATAAAAGCTTCGAAGGCTCTCGGATTTCCGTGAAAGACCTAGTGGATGGACAGCTGAAATGAGTACCCGTCAATAATCAGCCACTTTTGCCGTTCATACCACTCCGCGAGTTGTAGGTAACCAGTGTTACATGGTTCCACACCCTGCCTCAAATGGACGCTGTAGTAAGTCCAATTCGCTACTTATCAGCGTCCATTTCCAAAAAAAGTTATCTCACCGAAACGTTAGACTGAGTGCGTGAATAAACTGATCCACTTACAAGTGGCGCTGTTTGGCTCGGAGGGGCATACTGCACATTCACTAGTTCCTACATGTTAATACATGTTACATGTATGCCCTACAGTTAGTACATGTTAATCAACAGGTTGACTTTTGTTAACTCTTGGAAAGCTGTGAAATGGTATAAGCAGGCTAGTTTGTTACAGGAATGTGCAAGTCTTTTCAAGATGGCTTGTGCAAACCTGTACGAGTAAGAGTACCAAATCGAACAATGCCCAGTAGAGTTATTGGCGTTAATAGGCTCGGAATAATGGGGGAGAAGAGCGGGTACATTGTTTGCTAACTTTTTTGATGCATGTTTCATCTTTGTTGTTTCTAATGTCCTTTCACGATCGCGCTGTAATGTAAGTAGTAATTCGCATGGAAGTCCTGCATTGCAAGTTGCCTCACAGGGTGTATGAAAGGCTTGCAGGGTGTTGACAAGTTTGCCCGGTATTCACATGTATACAGTTTGCTGTGCAGTCAAGCGCTGGTAGGTGTGCCCCCCCCCCCCCCTTGAGATAACAGCGCGAGTAGTTATGATCAAAAAATGATTAAAACCGCATATTGTTCAGAACGCTACCACTGGACTGTTGCACTGGAGTGTTGCAATGATTGTTTGTTGCGCGTTCACTTTCGAGAAAGTGAAACTTGGCGTAAACTCGATAAACAGATGAACTTTTGACACACCTCGGACAAAAGAAAACTTCGCCGGAAAGATCCACCGATAGCTTCTCCGATCATCCCAACACCAACATCTCTCAGTAACAATGCAATTTATGCTCTGTCTATTGCTGTTAGCCGATGGCATTCGAGCCTGTATGAAGACAGTTCCTGGAGAAGTAAGTTGCTCATGATTAGAAGTTACAACCGAAATTTGAATTACTGACTATATGCAACCTGTTTCTTCTTCATCAACGACTACCCGGTTGAAAAATGGCTAGACAGAGCGATTTTGTCCTTGATAAGGCTAGGGAAAAGTTCAAATCTATAAGTCTAGGGAGACAGGCCGTATACAGTATCCCTAAAAACTCGCGTGAAATTAAATGTGTCAGTCCTGTGATAACACTTTGGGCATACCGTAAGCCGGTTCGGTTGTACAAGTTTGAGGCCTTTTCATAGCCTGTAATATTGTATCGGGATACTAATCAGCGCTAAGCCACCCCCCGCCACCTCCTCCTTCCTTTTTTTCTTCCTCCTGCTTCCTTGTCTGGACCCTCACAGGCCAAGCGTACCGGTTCACAGAAGCCCTTCAACTCCTGTAGGTTGTTATACGCCTTTTGCGCTGTATGGTTGGCGAAAAGGGGGGGAGTGAATCTTTTGTGTGAGCTCATAAAGCAAAAACGACGTTGATTCGCTCTTCACTTGTAGCCACGTGCTCCCGCGAAAATTGAGGGGGGGAGCTCTGTGCATTCGCTGTCCCGCGCACGTATTTTTACGCGAAGATTGTGTTACTGTGTCCCGCCTGTTTTCCTAAATTTATAATTTAAAAGAATTTAGAGTATCTGTTGCAACACTGGTGCTAAAGTCTTAGCTGGATGTGGATGACTTGTATTTTTCCGTTTTGTGCTCATAATTCTCAGAAATGATACGGCGTGTGGATAGGTGGACTCAGGGTGAATTGGGCCTGCCAAACGTTTTCCGCTCATTGCGCGGGCTCGAATGGCTCATTGGTGCAAAAGACCGCTTAGGAACTCTCGAATCTACTCCCCTCTTCCCGCTTTTCAAATCACCAGTCCATGGTGCTAAAGGAACTTATTTCCGTAGGAGGGTGACATTGATTTTTTCCAGGGTTTTTTTGATTCGTTCTCGGCACACTTACCATTCCCGCAACTTTCGATTCCCCTTTCCTTGTGATCAAAAAGAGGGGATAAATCTAACCGCCATCTTTCAGATGCCCTGTGCTAGCTGTACGTCCGCCACGCCGCTTGAATGCCCTCCTGGCTATACTTGTGACCCAACTCTTCTCACGAGGACGGACAGCGAAGGAACATGTTCAACGTGAATTGAAATTCTAGTCATAAATACTCAAATGGAGAAAAAAGACTGGTGCTCAGTCGTCTGCTGTCATCTTGACGTGTCTTTTTGACGCATGGGAGTTGTCTTTTTTCCCCTTTCTGCACCTCCAAATATCAATTCATAGCTAGCATCTTTAAGGTATACATGTGATGATGGCCAGTTCATAGCCGACAACGGATTGCCTCCCCGGACCGGTTGCAGTTGATAGCTGCACGTGTTGTCCCGTCGGGAACATAAATCTGGCATCACCCTCTTGGCGAAATATTTGGGACTTCGCTCGAGGCCACTTGTGGATTCAGTGAGTTCCAGCTCATAGTCGATATCAACGAAGTTGGCGAAAAGTGGGAGGCGGCGGGCGTAGAGCTCATGAATGATACCTATCTTCTTTCCTGAAGCTCGCGTAAGCGAAGCGCTGCGCGGAAAGAAGACAATTCGCCGCGATGTGTGACGGACGCTTTTGTATGAGAGTATTTCAGCACATTGTGGCGCATGGCGCAGCACCTATAAATCGAAAACCTATGAAAACTTATAAATGCTTGTCTCGGAAATGGCTCAGTTGTTATTTCGCGGCTTCAAAAGGGTTCACAAGTCTCACCGAAGTACTAATTTTTAACAGAGGTGGAACTGTTACTTAACATGAACTTAGCAATACTTGAAAATGCTAAAATCTCTCCCAGGCGAACCATCCGCTACCACAGTCTTCAGGGCGGTCTCGATTGATCCAGCAAGTTAGGTTCCTCACTCAGACGATTACATACTTGAGTGTTGTGCCGCCCTTTGTTTGCAACTTGTTCGTACTCTGAAAACCGCTAGATTTCACCCACGTGGACCTGGGCACAACGCAGAATTTTGCCGCCATCACAACTTTGGCTTTAGCAAGAATGTCTGCTAGTTAGAACTCCCCTCTACACAAGTTTCCATGACCGGCCAATCAATTATCAGCATTTTTAAGAGTAATTTGCCGGACGTGGTTGGTCTTCAGCATAGGAGGCGGGAGACTAGCTTGGAGTCTTGGCGCAGCAGCTGAAGATGCTATACTTATATAGAGCAACCAACTGCTCTCCTCTAGGATAGCCAAGTGGCGAACACAAGAGGGGAGGGTGAAGCTTACCTTCGAGAAAGATATAATAGTTCGAAGTTGTTGACTTTACACGTTATTTAGATCCATGGCTATAGCCCCCCCTCCCTACTCCGACGGCGGACGTTCGGAAACCGGAATTTTTGGAAAAAAAAACTTGAGTAAGTGAAATGTTTGAAACAACTAAGATAGGCAGACTGGGGGAAGTGAAAGGAAACATTTCAAGGGAGCGGTTGTACTCCCGTAGTACGATTTTTCCCAAAGCGATTACGCGTCTGTGAGTGGTGTAGACGAACTGGTAAATATTTTCTTTCGTGTCATGACAATGACAGAGGTCCAATCAGTCATTTAGCCACTCCTCTAGTTTTTTTTAGATTTATCCTCCCATTACAGAGTGTGATCAATGCAGCCCCTTGACTAAGGCGGGAATGACATGTCCGATGCAGCGAGTTTGTAGACCAGTAACCATACAAGGAGGTGAGTTCAGCACCCACTCAAAAGATAAATAACCACTCGCTCCAATTGCAAAAATGCTATGTCTGGCTTCCAGGGCTCTGTGGAGGCTCAGGTCGCAATGTGCACTGAGTGAAACGATGAGAGCGAAATCCAGGATTGAATGTAGCGGTGACGTCATTGACATGCAATGAAGCAGGGACAATGGACTGATGCATCTGGAACGGCCTATACCGCGGCACAATGTGAAGCAGGTGTGTGGCAGTAGGTCCATCAGATTTCATGAAAGTTTCAAAGGAAACTTAAGGAATTTCACTGAAAGAAACAGGGCTGACCGCCTCACAAGGGAACAGTGAATGGCATGCAAAACTCACCAGCGGCGCACACGCGATGCGCGTCGAAGTTGGCGCGGCCACTATGCTCTAATTTTTACATCAGGCATAGTGACCTGTATAGGCCGCCAATGCGATCGGGAAGGGGGGGCATTATAGTTGAGTGAAACCAGTAGTACTTGCAGCTTCCCCCCCCCCCGTAATTCCTCTGCGTCTCCAACGTTGTAAGGTTAATGTAGCGCCGACGCAAAATTGCAGACTGGTCCCTCTTGAGACATATAACACCCTCCCCCCCGTCATGTCATCTTTTACAAAATGGCTGGTAATTCCAGCTTGTTCGTGTGCCGCTCTACCGATTACCCCCGCATGGGGCCCACCGGCTAGTGGGAACTCGCTTGGAAACGGAACGCAAACGGCTGTTCAAATATTGGTGCACACATGCATTCCAAATGATCTATACAGGTAAGCAAGCCCTTTGTAATGGGGGCCGAAACGTAGCTGGGGGGGTGGGAAGGGTTCAGGCTATTTTCTTTCTCATCTTCTAAATTTCACCGATATAAGACTCTACGAAAAGACTGTTTCGTTGAAAAGGCTCGTCTAACCAATAGGAATCAGTAGGCAAGAAAAAAACTTAGAAAAGTATTGGGCCGGGGGTGGGGAGGGGACAAGTAGGAAAGCCAGAAGAAAAAGAGAAAATAAAAAAGTAGGTGTAAGTAGTGAATTGCATGGCAGATTTCGCCAGCCAGCTTTGCCGCCCTTCCGCGTATAGTACCTTCTCGCGCGATACAATGATTTTCTTGGAGTAATTTGCACTTCTGTTGATAATCTAGGCTTGTCACTTCGAAAGGCACTATCACACTGGAACCACCGGCTGCCACGACTCAGCAAATGACATGCGTTGATGGAACATGAGACAATAATTATGGTCGAGCTGAGGTTTGTATGCGGGTCGCAGGCATGCTATGATTACCGTAAGTTCCACAAAGGATGTTCTGATCAGGCTGATCAGGATCGCGTTCAAACTTCGCGATGCGGTAGCTTGGATCGCGCGATTCAAACGACCGGGTCGCCAACGGGCGCGCTCTCACAGCTGTGCGCGACAGTTTATGAGAAGCAACTCGCCCAGCGTCGAAACCAGCGGAGTGTTAGACGCAAAAGGAAATTTACTTCTTTATGAAACTGAGAAAATGATTTGATGTCTCTTCAGCCGAGCGGCATTTGTTACCGCCACGCGTTCGTCGCGCGCGGCATCAGGCGGGAACAAATGTCACGCGCCTATATGTGAGCCAAAAATAGCACTATTCTGTAATGCATGTGTTTAGCTTGCGCCCGTTGTCCAGCTATAAATGTAGGTCCACGAATCAGACCAACACTGATATACCATGCGACATTCTGGTGCAAAAACTATAGGCTCGACGGTTGTGGAAGAGGATACAGGTTAGTCTGCGCTATGAAAGGCGTACATTTCGATTGAAGGCTACCATGTCTAACGACCGCGTCAGGTTATGGGCGAAAATTCGGGCCGCAGGCAGAACTTGATCTATCACCACGATCACCTCACGCTTACCATCGAGCAAGCTATCCCTTTCGCCAGCAAGGCCATTCTTACCAACTTGGCTCAATGACTTTTGTGCCAGCGTTGCTGAGCGCTGGCTAGGAGGAGAGGACGAACACACAGCCGTCGTGCTCGAAAAACCTTCCAAACATCTACTGCTTTGTTTACACCGTACCGTTCATATTGGGCGAAGTCAGGCCCACCAAATTGCCAGCCGCATTAATGTTCTCTACCCTTTCTAGTCGGGATGGAAGAGGACGTGAAGGCGGAATGGTACGCCCAACTCCGCCCATGCGTTCAGCGTGGAATGCGACACTTTACATAGAATAAAGTTTTTGATTTCAGAGTTGGTACGGAACTGATCTCGAACGTCATTTCATGCGATCAGCAAGTACGATGGTCGAGTGGCGGATATATTGGACCCGTAGCGCAGCCTGTTACAGTAAACTGTCGCCTCGCGTAGTAGTGAGTAGGTCTTACAAAGGCAAGAATATACGATATCCCCCAGAACCTAATGACGATTCCCCGTTGGGGAGTTAGCTAAAAAGTAGTGGGTACAATAATTTGGTTGTCGGTCAGAACTGTATGTGGAAGAGCTCAGTAGTGCGATTGTGAAGAGAAAAACGAATAGACTTCTGAGAACCCGCGGAATTGTCCACATTTTGAGTTGTCTGGCAGTGGACAAAATCCCACTGCAACCACCTTTCAGAATGCAAGCATCGAAAATGGGGGCGCTGTTCGGTTTAGGAGGGACATTTTGCACTCTCGCTGAATTTGTTTCGCTACACCCAAGTGAGAAGTGAGATTCGCGCGTCTATCAGGAGGCGGTGCTCTTACCAGTGGTGTCCGAGGAATTTGGTGGAGCCCAGAAACGTTGTTTTCAGTGGGCGAATTTTCAGTCGCCCGCACATCGCCTGCTCAACCTTTTCATTTTCTCTTGCGCTGCTTCCTATGCTTCCCATGGTAAACAAATTACCGTACCTGCTACTTTTAGCCCGATCGATTATCGATTTTTCCTATTATACTAGGATGGGCAAGGCCCAGAGTGTTTTTGTGCATTTCTTGCCCCCCTCCCCTCCCTACATTGCTAACTTAGAGAAGAATGGTGAGACCACGACGGAAGGTCTGACTTAATACCACAAACTGTGCCATTAAGTTTAATGACCACACTGGGTGCACTGCAATGAAGTGACTGATCAGCTCCACACGGGCACGCATAAGTTATCGTCGCAATCAGTCGGGGCATTGTTAGGAAGGTGGAATAAGCCCCCTCCCCTGCTGCACCCTTTTCCACCAGTGGTGCTTGGTTAGTGACTTTATGGGGGAACACGCCGCGGCGAGGGGCTCTTTTCAGGGCACTAGACTCGCGGTGCCTCTTTGTGCCACCCCGAGTCCAGTGCGCCCAGCGTGTCCAGTTCTGCTGCGCTGGACTCGCTTCTTCTTCAACAAGAATCTACAGGTCTTACCAAAGTGAAACCTGATAGGTAGCAGAGACAACTGCCAAACCTACTGAGTGAATGTCCCCCCCTCTAAGCCGAACAGGGCCTACAAAAAATCAACTAGTGCACAGCTCTCCAATGTCTCTGTACACGTCCATGCAAACAACCTTCGCTCATTCTAGTAATTGCACTGATCCATGTGGTGTTTGACTTTCTCTTTCTAGTGCACGAACCAATTGACATTAATAACTTTTTTATTATACGTAGGGACCTCTCTAGTCTCAGTGAATCAGGTCCACTCAGCAATAGGTCCATATGTAAGATGTATGTACACGCACTCACATGTAAAAGTATGTATGCTTCCGTAGGTGTCCAATGGGTGTGGTGTGGGGCAGTGGGCGGAGCCTCGCCTTCTTCGTGAGCGTGTAACATCCTTGCCACGTACACATATTTGAGCCGATGATAGGATTTTCTGTGCGGACAGAACTGCTTTCTTCCCTATACCGTCTACACACCAAAGGAATGGGGGACGTGTCTACAGTCCATTCCTGAAAAAGCGTTTTCATACTCAGTTGGCTGTAGTTTTTTTTTCTTCGAAGAGGACCTTGCGGTTGTAATTAGCAGTAATAATGAATATTATATAATAATAAAATTTTCTGCGCAATTGTAGCCGTATTAGTGACGAGCGCTGCTCTTTTTGTTGCTTGATGTTATTTGTTGTTTTGGTGTAAAAATAAGATAAATATCTCAAATTTGTGAATGGAGATGGCGCAGTCGCAAGTGGCCCATGCAACGCGCGCTGACATTTTTAACACTTTCACCTTATTTATTTCTTTTGAACTATCAATAGAAGAACAGCTCCTGGCTTGGAGTGTGCATATTGCACTTTTGCTACCTTATTTTATTTTTTCAGATTAACTAACAGGTCGTACTTTGGTCAGGCTTGTAAGCTCCTGTTAAGTAACGAAGTTAAAGCCACCTTGGTCGCAAGCATTTAGAGGTCTTCACACGGTGGCCTGCACAAGCTTAGCTAACTTCCATCCGGTGCCCCACCGAGCCCAACAGCCCCTCCCTCACTAATATTAATATTTTGAGGGCTTTTATTATTGGGCAGAGTGTAGAAACAGGTCGTGCCACTCACCACGTGCACCTTCTTGGCTTCTCACACCAGATCAGCTCCTGCTCAGGCCATCGAAGCGTCCACCGTTCCGAGTTGGTGAATGAGTGCCAGATTCGTTTGAGAAGATAAAGAAGAAAGATAGTGACTTGTACATCGGCTATCTCCTGATTTTTAAGCGTAGACAGAGAGGTAGACTGTTAGTCGCTATAAACCAGACGGAGCAAAGTGAGTAGAGGAAAGTGCGAATTGCCGCCGTCCACCCCGAATTGTGGCCCAACCTGCTTTTTTTTAATTTCTAATGACTTAAGATCCGCTCGAAAAATGGCTAGACAGAGCGACTTTCGGCCTTCATTCGGCTAGTAGGAATGTTAAACAGGGGGGGGGGGAACAGTATCGCCTAAATCTGCGTGAGGAATCTGAAGGCAAAGCCAGCGATCATGCCGTCACAGATAGTGGAGTAGGGGTTTGCATGCAGACGACAAGGTGCTGAGTAACTCGATAGTGGAGAAAAAAAGCAGAAAAAAATATGCCAATGGCCCTAGATA
>MU951115.1:0-11400 GCA_036418165.1 Cooperia oncophora
ATTTAATGTCGGAACGCTCACTAGACAACATACGTTCGGGACCGTCTCTTATCGCATTGTTGATGGCAGTCCTGGAAAAAAATACGAGCGATATCATTGTCGCAAAACAAAACCATCGCGAGCGCGCCGATCGTAACCATGCGGAATTTGCGGCTATCGACCCAGTGCCGCGTGGTCGTACACACCCTACTATTCCTGGCGATGAAGCTAATTTTCTTGAATCCATGAACATCATGGTGTGGGTAAGTAGCTAATCTGCTTTCCATGGCCCACAAAGTGTGAGAGCATCGTTTACATCGAGATGGAAATGCTGAATATCGCGATGGTGTAGACGAAAAAGACGTATGCGAGCCTCTATAGCTCCTCTTTCATTAACAGTCATGCACATGCAGTAACATCGAAAGTTTGACACGTCAAGCATGCTTTGCCGCTAAAATTATACAGCCCCAGTTGCTCCAAAAACGCAACGTTCCTGAGGTTGGATGGAACATGATGGTTATGCTGTGATGACAAACGAGAACAGTTCTCAGGTTTCTCTGTAGCTGCAGTTTGTTCATTTATTTGATATTGCTGTAACTATCGATGTTTTCAGGTGAAATAATTTATTACGTGTCGTCGAAGCCGTCTTCTTCAGGGGCCTCAATGTGTTTTGAGTTTAGGAACGCTACTTCTCCAAGCGCCCAGACAACCCTAGCACTCTTCTCCTTCTCTTCTTCTCCCTAGCGTTAGTCCCGCGCCGTCGCAGGGTCTGCTGTTCTGTTAGGCTGCGTTTATACTTTGCGGCAGCGTAGCGTAGCGTAGCGTAGCGTAGCGCTTCCAGCGTACGCCAGCGGCAGTGCCGAAGAGAGGATGCATATCGATCTAGCTTCACCAGCGTCACCAGCTGGCGTACGCTAGCGGCACGCTAGCGTACGCCAGCGTTTCTCCAGCGTTTCACCAGCGTTTTGCTAGCGTTTGCAGCGGCAGGGGAGTAGAGACTATGGGAGAGCTGGAGGGAGGCAAAACACATCGATTGCCGTCTCTCACTCGCCCTTAGTCTCTACAATGCGCATCGCTTCTGCGTCTTCGACGGGCACATAGTCTCTACAATGCACATCGCTTCTGCGTCTTCGACGGGCACATAGTCTCTACAATGCACATCGCTTCTGCGTCTTCGACGGGCACATAGTCTCTACAATGCACATCGCTTCTGCGTCTCTCACGGCCACATAGTCTCTACTCCCTGCCGCTGCAAGCGCTAGCAAAACGCTGGTGCCGCTGGAGAAACGCTCGAGAAACGCTGGTGAAGCTAGATCGATAGCTATGCTTCCCGTGCCCTCGCTACGCCAGCGTGCGCTAGCGTACGCCAGCGTGCCGCTGGTGACGCTGGTGAAGCTAGATCGATATGCATCCTCTCTTCGGCACTGCCGCTGGCGTACGCTGGAAGCGCTACGCTACGCTGCGCTACGCTACCGGTACCCCGTGGCGCAAAGTATACAACGCAGCCCTTAGAGCGTTCGCCCACTTGTTCCGATCCACTGCATCTTCTGCTGTGGCTTTCACTTCAGTGAGGTCCTTCTTGATGACGTCCCTCCATCTTTTCTTTGGGGCTCCTCGTGGTCGCTTGCCCTCTGCTTCGAATTCCAATGCCTTCCTTATTGGGTGGTCCTCAGGCCTTCTCAGCACGTGTCCCATACCATCGCAGTCGCTGCTCTCGTGCCTTCAGCTGGATCGGAGCTGTCTGCGATCGTCCTGACGTCCTCGTCGAGTCGTGTTGCAGCCGCAGGCGCCGCATACTCAGATCCCATTCTCTAGGCTGCGTGAAGCTGGCCTGTCATGGGTTCTTGCAGGATAGGCCTAGCACTACTGCGGAGAGTATGTGGCCTTCGAAATCCGCCCGATACACCCCTCCCCTTGAGCGTGCCTCGAGGCACTCGCCGGTCGCACAGTACATGCCAAGTGGACTCTACCATTTCTCAGGCTAGCGTTGATTCGGGTCTTCACCGTCCTGAACGATCAACGCTGGCACAACTCAGGCTCAGCTCCTCAGGTAATGGAAGTTCTAACCCTTCCGCATGCTAAGCCATGCACGTATAAAGAGTTCGTTACACTCTTCGTGAGCTTAAGAATCTTCGCTCTTCTTACGTCAGTCGAGAGTCCATTCTCAGCGACACAATCCTGCACGCTGCACCTTGTCATGGATGGAGTTCTTTCCTGCTGTCCGCTATCAGGGCGATGTCGTCAGCGTAGAGGATGGTTTCAGTGGTCCCTCCATGAGTTCTTTTGCCATGACATCTAGAGTCAGGAGGAAGAGGAACGGGCTGAGGGCTGACCCTTGGTGTACCCCAACCGTAATGTTTACCTCCTTTGTGAAGCCGTGAGGGGTGCGTACAGCTGCTTCACCTCATCGTACATGTCCTTCACTACGGAGACAAGGTGCTCCGGAAGGTTACGTTCTCTAAGCGCTCTTCAGAGCACAGGCCAAGGCAGGCGGTCGAATGCGCAAAATCTCAAGGTCCAGGAAGGCTAGGTAGCAGGATCGCCGCTTCTCTCGGTACTTCTCCATCAGCTGTCTGGCGATGAAGATGGCGTCAGTGGTGGACCTTTCGGGCATGAAGCCGAACTGTTCCTGCGAGATAGGGACAAGTTCCCTCAGCCTAGTGTTGACCAGGCGCTCTAAGATCATGGATGGGGAGTCACTTGATGTGGTTGGAGCACTCCGTCGCGTCGGCCTTTCTGTTTGAAGATGGACGATTATGTTGCTCCTCCACGCATTGGCATCCTTCCTTCAGCCGTTACATTGTTTAGGAAGTCTGTTAGCCAACTCACCCCATGCTCTCCAAGAGCCTACAAGCCTCTATCGGTACCCCATCTGGCGCCACTGCATTTCAACTCCATTTTCCGCTAGCCACGGGCGACTTTCAGTCCTGGCGTCAGTGAGTGATGGCGTCTGCCCTCCTTTCTATCTGTGGGTTATCCTTGTGGGGGGATTCATCGTTCATTAGTCCCTCGAAGTGTTCCTCCCACCCTCTTTCTGACTTCGGCTGGTTTCCTGAGAATGGTCCATTTGCTGCTGTTCCAGTCTTTACGACCCTGATGTCCTGAGCCGCGCGATGCCGAGTTTCAGCCAGGCGGAAGACGAACTTGTCCCCTTCTCGGCCCTCCAGCTTCTCGTACAGGGCGTCCATTTCCGTATTCTTGGCCTTAGCAACGGCTGCCTTAGCGAGTCGCTTGCAGCTCTTGTAGGCAGCGTAGTCTTCTGGGCTCCTTGTCTTTTGCCAGCGTTTATTTCTTCTTCTGCTTGACGATCCCTGGACTTCCTCGTTCCAGAACCAGGCTGCCTTGTCTCCTCTGATGCCACCGCGCGTCTCTCCCAGGACTTCCTTTGCACACTGTAGGATGACCTCGACTGCGTGGGTCAGGTGTCGTGGATTGGCATGTGGGTCTGGGAGCCCAGCCTCCAGTATTTTTCGGCCGAGGCTATCCTTTTCTACCTTGCGCATTTTCCACCACCGAATTCTTCGCTCTGCTCTCACCCTTGTCTTCTTGGGGAGGTCTATGGCGATGTCTGCCAGGAGAGGCCTGTGCTGAGGGCCCAGCTCTTCCCCAGGCAGTACCTTGATATCCTTGACGGTTTTGAGAGACGATCTTCTGACCAGGACATGGTCGATTTCCGTTTGTCTCCCTCCACTGCTGTAGGTTATTTTCTGAGTCCTCCTTTTCGCGAAGAAGGTGCTACAGTACGTCGATGGCTGTGGCAAGGTCAAGGATCCGTTCTCCCACATGTCGTCGCCCGTACCTTCTTGGAAACTTTGTACTGCTACAGCATTGGGTGCCACCACGTGGAATCGAAGGGCGTTGGAGAAACTCTCGCCTACCTGGAATGGAAGGGGCTGAGTACCTAAAGAAGATGGAATATCCAAGTAGGTCACCTGACCTGAATCCCCTCAATTACCCGGTTCGGGCGGAGTTCAACAGGGTGGTCTACGGTGGCGGAGAAATCGACTATCTCGCTGATCTCAGGGACCACATCGCGGTTGCGTGCCAGAATCTCTCGATGGCGCTCGTCCAGAAGGCTGTGGCGGAGTGTCATAATAGTATTTAATATGCTCTTTAATATGGTGGTAGAAATGTCCGATCAGAATTTATAAAGTGTAACTTATAGCGCCTCGAAAGTCAATGAAGCAAAGTGACTTTTTTTGTCCCCCCTGTATAGATATACCGAAGTTCCCTGTCGGCAATAAGGTGTATTCTGCAAACAATGCAGACCGGGCTTGAAAGCAGATGTCCAGATGTTTGCTTTCCAAGCATAACACGTATGACTCAAGGTTGTAAAAAGGAATTTTTCAACAGATCGCACCTTGCCAATCGCTAAACACTTCGCCGTTCTTCTCTCGGACGATATGTGGGCGACAGAGAGCACATAGTGTAGAAAATCCGAACAGAACGCAGCCTCAAGAACTGAAGGCACGTTCATACTTCGCGTCACTATAGAGATCTAACAGTCCAGAACGTCAGGCGTAGCTCCATACGTTTCTATTTGCATGCGAACTTTGCTCATACAGCTCCAAACTCGCGAAAGGGTTACGTATCCAACATTCTTTGAGAAGGCTCTTAAACAAGTGGTCCCTAGCTTACCATATCCAAACAGCTTACCCTATTACTACCAACGGGTTTACCTCACTGTTCGACTCTGCCGAAATTCAGTTTTCTGAGCCCTTATGACGTCGTCTTAGTAGTTTACGCCCTTTTGAATTGTCGTGTTGATTGAAATAGTGTTTGGACGAAGGGTTTCCTGAATGTCTTTTGACTTTCCGGACTTTGAAAAAGGTGACGACGCCGAAACGAGAATTTCATAGTGGCGCATAATTTCAATTCATACGTCTTTTCACTTTTTTTTCACTGTCAAGTGGTATCGTGAGCAGGACCCGTCCCTACGCTGTGGAACAAAACGAAGAAAACTTCTGCAAAATATAACCATCCCCGGATTTCCTCCTCTGTCACGCACCCTCCCCCTCCCCTCCGACCACATCCCCATTCTAACTACCGTTATACCATCTTACTGATTCTCCCAACTCCCTACTTTTTCTTCCGAATTATTCCAAGAATTTTCTATATTTTTCTCCCAAACTTTGCCATCGAGCACGGGATGGTAGTTGTATAGGACTAGCTGAGCCGCCATCTGAGGGGTTTTCAGACCGAAAACGACTTTCTGCGGGGATTCTCTAGCGTTCGTGCCTTGATGGTAAGCCAAGTGACGCGAAGTATTGAACGTGCTTACAGTTCTTAAAGGCCTTCGTTCTGTTCGGCATTTCCTAGCACTATGTGTCTCTGTCGACCCGACATATGTCCGAGAGAAAGAACGGCAAGTGTTTAGCGTGGGCAAGGTGCGAATCTGTTGAAAAAATCTTTTTCACCTTGAGTATACGCTGTTATGCCTTGGAAAGCGAACCATCCTGGACAGGTCTGTTTCAACCCGTTCTGCACTTGTTTTGCGAGAATACCCTTTAATTGGGGACAAAGAAAGTCACTTTGCTTCATTGACTTTCGAGGCGCTATAAGTTACACTTTATAAATTCTGATCGGACATTTCTACCACCATATTAAAGAGCATATTAAATACTATGACACTCCGCCACAGCCTTCTGGACGAGCGCCATCGAGAGATTCTGGCACGCGACCGCGATGTGGTCCCTGAGATCATGAGATAGTCGACCGCCACCGTAGACCACCCTATTGAACTCCGCCCGAACCGGGTAATTGAGGGGATTCAGGTCAGGTGACCTACTTGGATATTCCATCTTCTTTAGGTACTCAGCCCCCTTCCATTCCAGGTAGGCGAGAGTTTCTCAATTTCACGTGGTGGCACCCAATGCTGTAGCAGTACAAAGTTTGCAAGAAAGTATGGGCGACGACATGTGGGAGAACGGATCCTTGACCTTGCCACAGCCATCGACTTACTGTAGCACCTTCTTCCTGTTTGCGACATCGCCATAAAACCTCCCCAAGAAGACAAGGGTGAGAGCAGAGCGGAGAATTCGGTGGTGGAAAATGCGCGAGGTAGAAAAGGATAGCCTCGGCCGAAAAATACTGGAGGCTGGGCTCCCAGACCCACATGCCAATCCACGACACCTGGACCCACGCAGTCGAGGTCATCCTACAGTGTGCAAAGGAAGTCCTGGGAGAGACGCGCGGTGGTATCAGAGGAGACAAGGCAGCCTGGTTCTGGAACGAGGAAGTCCAGAGGATCGTCAAGCAGAAGAAGGAAGCATACAAACGCTGGCAAAAGGAGCCCAGAAGACTACGCTTTCGCTGCTCACAAGAGCTGCAAGCAACTCGAAAGGCAGCGTATGCTAAGCCCAAAGAATAGGGAGGGACGCCCCTGTGACGAAAAAGCTGGAGGGCCGAAAAGGGACAAGTTACGCCGTTCCCCCTTGGCTGAAAACTTGGCATCCGCGCCGGGCTTCAGGACAATCGGCCGTCGTAAAGACTGTGAACAGCAGCAAAGGGCATTCTCAGGAAACCAGCGAAGTCAGAAGAAGAGTGGGAAGGACATACTGGACTAATGAACGAAGAATTTCCCCCGCAAGGATACAGATAGAAGCGACGGCAGGCCCATCACTCCCTGGACGCAGGATGAAGTCCGCCGTGAGCTAGGGAGAATGAAAGTTGAAAAGCAGTGGGTCCAGATGGGGTACCGATAGAGGCATTGTAGGCTCCTTGGAGAGCATGGGGTGAGTTGGCTAACAGACTTCCTAAACAATGTAACGGCTGAAGGAAGGATGCCAGATGCGTGGAGGAGCAGCACAATCGTCCCCATCTTCAAACAGAAGGGGACGCGACGGAGTGCTCCAACCACATCAAGTTGACTCCCCATACCATGAAGCTGTACGAGCGCCTGGTCAACACTAGGCTGAGGGAACTTGTCCCTATCTCGCAGGAACAGTTCGGCTTCATGCCCGAAAGGTCCACCACTGATGCCATCTTCATCGCCAGACAGCTGATGGAGAAGTACCGAGAGAAGCGGCCATCCTGCTACCTACAATACCGCCCCTAATTTCTGGTCAATCGACGGTTTGCGACAGATTTTTCCGTCGCAAACCGTCGCTTTGCCATAACTGCCGTAAGAATGATCCAAATTCTCTGAAAGTTACACTGATGGGTAGCTCTTAGCATGACGAGTCCAGTGATCTGTGAAACGTTCACTTTTCCCCCATTTTCGGTCTTATTTTTGAGAAGTCCTACGATTGAGTCTCCTATTACCTAGGGTGGTACCTGGGGACACGACTGCGTCATAAACTCCCAGTTCAACTGCGTGATTCAATCTGAGCGTTCAAAAGTCAGAGATACCAACATATTTGGGGAGGGCGCGTCTTCGCGATCATTTTGATACTGGATTTGATAAGGTTTCAGTGAAATTCTGCGCGAAATGGAGGTTCCTTCGTTCGTTTTTTGCTATAATTCAATTCGTGTCAACTTTTCTCAAGTCCTACACCATAAGACTCAGCTCGTCGAGTTCTGTAAGCTGTTTCCTAGAAAAGTTAAAAAGTTGAAAAATGAATTCTGGTCCCTGTCGAAGTACCTGAGGACACTCGTTAGCGCCCGAGTCTACGCGCATAATTGGTGACTAGGGTGAGGACCGTGGGAGTATAAAACATCAGGATCAAATAAGTACTTTATAAGAAGTGATCGAAAATTATTTAGTTGTGTTTCCCAAGTGATGCTGATCGTAATGGTGCCAATTTTTTTGGAAATAATGCGTTTTGCTCGATGTCATTTTTGGACGATATAGATTTTTCAGTCCGAAAAATCTCGAGCTGTGACTCGGTTCGGACCGCATGAGCGCAACGTTCCTAATGTATAGAGTCCGTTCTCCAATTGTATTCGTGAAATTTGGGAATGAATTCAAAAAGAAGTGTTTTTCAGCTACTTGAAATGAGCACATCGCGCGATACTACGGCAACTACTCGATTTTCAGCGTTTTTGAACAAGATTTCTAGCTCTCTGAGTGGCCCCAAACATTCCACAGGAAAGCTCCAAGAAGGAGGCTTTGTGCTTTCCAACAACTTGCTAAAAAACGGTGGCATATTTCAGAATGGTTGTTGAATCGGTTGAATGTATCGGGTGCCAATACAAGATCTTCATTTCAGGAGCAAAATTGGGCTTCGTTTTAAAAGCCCAGAAAATCAAGTCAAAGTAGCATCATTCGAATCTCCATGAGAAATCCTACCTTATTCATATGCAAATCACCTCATGGAACTTTCTATGACCCATCGCCATTTCCCCCGGCTATCTACCGTGTCAGCGAACCTTCCTCCTAAGTAGTCATCCCACCGAGGTGTCAGGGCATTGTATTGATCTATTAGGTTGTCCGGAAAGTTCTTAGCGTTTTGTGCACCTAATCTTTGTACATTCACTGCTGATTAAAAACTCATTCTGCCTTGCTTCTCAGTAGCACATCCTGTAGAGAATTTCTTGATCTGATGGTATAATTGCCGTTTCACCATTGCTTGATAAACCCTCTTTTTTCAAGATTTTTTCAAGCATGTGAAAAGAGCACTCAGGGCACATCGTTGGTTGGGGAATCCCCAACAGGGGGGGTCGTATTTGGCCGCCAGGAGAGGGGGGGGGTCGTAGTGAGTGCGGCAGCCAGTAACGACCAGCGCAAATTGTCAATGTGCTGAGTCCTGTACAACGAAACTTGCTTTGTAGAGAACTCGGATATGCAAAAAATAGTACAAAACTTTCATTCATCAAACTAATCCGAAATAACTGCAAATATTAATAAGTCGACATCATCTCGTAGGTCCGTTGGTGACTAAACAGTACAAACAGTCTCTGGTTCGCTGCCAATGATATGGCGTGTCCGCGGTCACGCTTGGCGCTGAGCCAACCTGTTTTTTTCTCGACAAGCGACAGGACTACCATATCATATCAGACGTTTTCCAGCAGTTGGTCTCCTTTATCGAGTCAGCGATTGGCAGGAGCACGAATCTGGCAGCGTTGACAGGGACCCATGCTTCCATCGATACGCAACGCGAAAAAACACTGTAAACAAAAAAAAGGGGCCTAAGTGCACAGGCTCGCCATGGACCTCCCTGAACCTTATAGACACATTTGCTCGCGTGAACAGACATTACGCACAAGTTGCACCATCCCATCACCTCTGCGCGGCCCTCAGTGCGCGGCGCATCCAAAGTTGACGTGATCGGCGCTAAACGAACCATATCCTGCTCCTGCTCCACCACAGGATACGTTCTACATGCGTTCCTGGCTATTCGAACACGCTCACTTGAAACGGTACACAGGAAACGGGTTTTTCGCGCAGCTGGGAGTGTTCCTCAAGAAATCCCCATAGCGAGATCTCATGAATCCCGAGAGCTTCAGAAACAGTTCAAGAGGTTTTTAGAAAGAGAAAATCTTCAAACACTCGGATCCGTTCTCAGATTTGTGAAATGTTGAGTTACAAAAAAAATATATTGATTCAAACCTGTTCAACTTAAACTTCAACCCTTCACTCCCCATGGAATCCCTATGGGCAGATTTCTCTGTGATTTTTGCGACCTTCATAAACGTTTCAGTACATTTAGGAAGTGCAATCCTTCCTCTACACGAATACGGTCTCCTCTTCCCCACAGGTCCGCTTTTGAGGAAGTTATGGTCCTTCAAAGACACCCTACTTTGCTGAAAATTCTCGCTCCATGGCTAAAATTGCCGAACGATCTGCGGTCACATCTGCAATTACATGCGCTTCTGCTACCGTACTCCAATAATCGGGGTAATGCATTTTTACGGCGGTTTGTATAACTGTTACGTAGTGAGACAAGCCTAACTTTCTCTTTTCCTCGTCCTCAATCTTGGGAATAGACGTTGTTAACACTGTGGTCGCTGATGGCCGCTCCCAGAGAGGGAGTCCACCTCAGGTTAACGAATGCTCATTGAATTTAATCGCGATATATTGTTATTATTACCATGTGTGTTTCAAAACGGCCATCGAAGAAGTTCATCATACGAGTTTCTCATAATACGATTGTACCGTTTTTTGTTTGCAATCATCTCTGTATTGTTCTATTATGTCATGACTTCAAGTCGTCCATTTAGTATGGGCACCTTCATACAAGTAGAATTTCATAGTGGGCGTTTCATAGTTTCATTTAAGGCGAAAAAAACCGAACGGCAAAAAAAGGGGGGGGGGTCGTACCGAACCCCCAAAAAAGGGGGGGGTCGTACAGGCTCGACCAAAATCCCCATCGAATGCTGTTGCCCTGTACAGCAGTTAATACTCATCGGATTTAATCGAAATAGGCACCATTCGAATCAGCACACTTTTGCCAATGTGACAGCAGTCGAGAAATCCCATCAAAGTAAAAAACTGGGTGGTCGAAAATTCACGAAATCCACTAAGGCTTTTTTGCCTGGTCCTGATTGATGAAGTATTTTCCAGCAAGGGAGTTCTGAAAATGTTAGAAAAGGTGATAGTCGGTTGGCGAAAGGTCTGAAGAATATGGCGGTTGAGGTAGAACTTCAACCCCCAATTCGTTCAATTTATGGATAGTGATTTGTGAAACGTGTGGGCGGGCGTTGTCATGCAAAGGAATCGGACCCTTTCTTTTGATAAGTGTTGGCTGCATCTGACAAAATTTTCGGTACAATTCGTCGATTTCTTCACAGTAGGGTTCTGCTGTGATGGTTTGGCCTGGTGATAAAAAGTTATAGTGGATCACACCAGCCGATGACCACCACACTGTGACCATAATCTTTTTTCGTGAGGATTCGGCTTTGGAAATTGCCTCAGGGGTCCGCCGGCATCCAACCACTGTCCGAAACGTCTCCTGTTATCATACATGATCTCCTTTTCATCACACGTGACAATTCGGTCCAAAAACGGGTCGTTTCTGTTGCGCAAAAGCAGTGAAGAAGAAACCTCGAGACGTGCCAATTTCTGCCGGTCACTCAAATTGTGGGGCACCCACTTGTCGAGTTTTTTCACCTTCCCAATGCGTTTCAGACCATCTGCAACAGTGGATTTGCCAACGCCTAGCTTTTCTGCAATCTCTCGAACTGTTTGGGATGGGTCAGCCTCCAAAATCCCCCTAAAATCCTCGTCAGATATTGCTTTAGGTCGACCGCTATGAGGTTCATCTTCAAGGCTGAAATCTCCAGAACGAAATTTGTTGAGCCATTGCCGCACAGTGCTTTCTCTAGCACTATTGGGCCCCCACACCTGGTTAATTTGTTGAGCTGTTTCGATTGCGGATTGCCCCAATTTATAGTCGAAGAAAAAAATCGTCCGAAGTGCTCTTTTCACATGCTTGAAAAAATCTTGAAAAAAGGGGGTTTATCAAGCAATGGTGAAACGGCAATTATACCATCAGATAGCGCAAGAAATTCTCTACAGGATGTGCTACTGAGAAGCAAGGC
>MU951116.1:0-13695 GCA_036418165.1 Cooperia oncophora
CTTGTCGAACCCATCTCTTCACAATGATGATGATCTCCTTTTAGAATGGTGAGATCTTGGTCGTGAAGTTGCTGTAGAGCTCAAGAAGAATCCCGATATACCGAGAAGTAATACCCTGGTTCCCAGGGTTCAGATAACCGCTTCTGTCTCTGCGAAGTCAAAGGCGTTTTAAATCGGTGAACGTGAGAAATAATAGCCTCTTGTACTCTCGCGATACTTCGATGAGCTTCGTTACCGTGTGGATGTGATCGATCGTGCTGAATCCTCTTCGAAACCCTGCGCTCGCATGGCTGTCCTTCGTCTAGTGTTCGCCATTTCTGTTTGCAATGGCTTGTGTGGAAAAAAATTGTAAACTGCGATGATTGTCAGTGTCGTGCACGTCTCCCATCTTATACAGAAACTAGTTTTTCACAAGGTGGGTACCTTGCATTTTGACAGGTAGCGCGTGAAGAGTGGACCCAGAGCCAGACGAGAGTTAACGGAAGATTCTTCGGATGTTTGGTTCCTATCTGGTGCTTTACGATTATTCAACAACGGATAGCAAGTCCGACATTGGAAGGGAGAGCTGAAGCAACGTATCATCCAGCCCTCCCTCCCCAACACAAGTCCGCCACATTTTGTACAAATGAAAACGTAATAGAACAGTTATTAGAATGCTTTGTAAGTTCATCATCCGTATTAAAATGCAATGGGTTAGATAGTACTCGAACGGTCGACGCTCGCGGCGAAGCACCCGTGGAGGCTGGATGGCCTGACTGCCACACTTGCCACGTACGGGATTTACATGGCGGAGATAAAGACTTCAGCTCAAGCATAATGGTTAGAGGAACAGGTGACATAATTTGACTACAAACCAGGATTGGTGTTTTGCCAGGAGTAAGCTTTTCAAACGTCTCAACGGTGATGTATGCAGGGTTTTCGCGTTTGAAAATCTACATATCGGCAGGCCTCCATCAGCAGAACAGTCAAGTTCAGTGTGCTCCATGTCCAGATTCTAAGGTGAAACTATGTTTTGAGACACTATTGAGGCATGAACGTATGGGCCCTGCCTGGCAACCATCTCGTCTTTTTGGAGCCCCTCTCTGTAGTACCAAGAAGATGAGAGGATAACCAAGAAAGCCTATGGTTGCTAGCTTACGACAAAACTAGAGGGAAATTGTGCAGTCAGCATGCCCAAAAAATGTATTTGTTTGTCAAAAAGAACTTACAGCATCCAGTCGACCGCGAATAGCAGTGGCAGTTCGGTTGAAGGTAGACCAACGGTGCTCAGTATGAGAATGATGGAAACAAGACCGGCTGGCACTGAGTTCAAGCCAAGAGACGCTATTGTTGCTGTGATGCTAAAAACATTAAGGTTACGAAAATGTACCGAAATTGTGATAGATCTCTGTGCTCCGTTCAAAGGCCTTCCAAAGCCATGCACTCGAATTCCTTATAGGAACGAAATGAGCTATAGAGCTACCATACATACTGCTGGCAGGTAATTGATTGCCAGTCGTAATTGTGCTGTAGAGGAAAAAAAAAAACAGACCAGTGGCAGCAGAATGGAAAAACAAGGTGCACAAAGCCACCAGAAAGATGCTGAGTCTTGGTCCCAGGCGGAACTTGAAACCGTACCTCACTGCGGTAAAGTTGTGGAATAGAAGCCGTCAAGCTGACAGAGTAAGGGGCTGCCCTGGTGGCCTAACAGATAGCGCGCTCGCCCGGAACGTGGAGGTGATGACACCGCCTGCACGGCTCTGCCGATAAGTCGATAATTCCTGCGATGGCTTTAGAGCGCGCCACTTGCATGCACAGCTACTATAAAAACAACGTTGAATGGGCAGTCTTGCAGAAAAACAGTAAGCTCAAGCTCAGTTGCCTACAGAAAAAAAATCCAATAGATGGGAAAATAGTCCCCCCAGCCGTTTTGGCCGATTGGGCGAATATCTCTAACCTCGAACTACTGCACAAAGAGCCAACTTGACGAATTTAGCCAGCGCCAAAACACACGTGAGTATCTGACTACCCTTCGTCAGATCATTAAAGCAGTCTGCTCAGTGAGAGATGCCATTTGATGATTCTGACAGGGAAGTGGACTATATTCACTGTGACTTTTTTCTGCAACGAAACTGATCACCAGCTAGATTATTGCTTTGATTTTTCAGAGAATTGGTGAACCAGTACATGTCCAAAATATTAAATGCCATTCACATGCTGAGTTCTCAACCATTCGATGAGCCCGGAATGTGCCTTCATTGTAAAATTCAGCTCACCTTATCGTGACTATCTGATCAACCCGCAATTGAACTTGGTGGACCTGTGCTATGAAAATCACTGCAACAGCTTCGTAAGAGCGCATCCATCCTAAGCAGTACAGCATTTATTCCTTGAACTGATGCTTTAGGCATGAAATCTTTATGTCCGGTGGTTCTTGAAGTAGTAAAGTACCCAAAAGCCTGTATCACGCAGTCCACGCTGTTCATTGTTCGTGCCCCGCTCTTCTGAAAAGACGAAGGCGAGGTGCTTATTAATCAGGACCACCACCGCGACGGGAGTACGAGGAAAAGTAGGAAAGACCCCACGCCCCCTCCCCCTCCCTAAGAGGGGATTCCTACAGCCCTCTCTCTTTTCATCCATTTTTTTGCCTTTATGTTCATTCACGTTTGTTTTCAATTCAGCTCACCATATTGATGTTCGCTCCGAGAGGTAAAACAAATCGTGTCACACGTTCATCCACACCACCTTCCTCCTCCATTCCCTTGATGGACAACGGTAGAGCAGCTCCACTAAAGAAATGATTATCGAACCAGGACCTTCGAACTCAATTCAATGAAACTTCACTTGAAAAAACTGGAATTCATAGAGAAACTATAAAACGACTCACGACGACGCAGTGCCCATGGCTGCAGCACCTGCTTGTCGCATACACTTAAAAATCTTGATGGGATTCTTCCTCGTGAGCAGAAAGTACAAAACTGGTATAATTATGAACGAATGTATCAGTAGTCCAGTAAGTATAGTAAGAACGTATCTGAATATACCTTTCATATGGAGCAGTTAATATCGAGTTGAGCGTAAAACACTAGCATACATTGAACTACGTGGACCACCCACTATCCTTTTGAAGGCAAACCATGCACCAACCCCCGAGGACGACTTTCCCATGTGCGAGAAGAACGTGTTGGCAGTAGCAAGTTCAATACCTTCGTCATTCGAGAGTGCGTGAAAATAAGGCTGAATGGTAATGACACTCGGGTGCCATTTAGGTCTCCGCCCGCGCTATCCTCAAGGTGCAGCACTTGTGTCGATACCAAAATCCCGCACTAGCTGAGAAGGAACTACGAAGGGATTTGCTCTCCTAACAGATTGTGGTGTTCCATGTAGCGCAGCGCCTCTGATATCCGAATAACATTTAATCTACTGAGTAAAAGAAGGAATTTATGCGTCACTCACTTTGACATCGCTCCCGCTGCTAACCATATGTCGTCCAGCTCCAAAAGACTACCGCCTATTAAACTCGTGATGCCAAGAGGCGCAAACCTTCAAATTCACATTCACAAACGTAATTAATGAGCAACACCTTCCGAAGAGTCAAGACAATTTACCACATCACGGAGAGCATCAGTTTCATAATGATTTTGTCCAGTGCCACAAAGAACTCCACAATTACTCGTACCTTTTCTGCATAGTAAGACGTCACTATGCCGAATCCAATACAAACTACACATTATACTAAATAGGGCTTCTTTCATATGTTGGCATAAAACTAAAGGTTTTTATGGGTCACCCGACGAATTACTTTGGGAATACAATTCGCAAATTAGAGATATGGTTGAGGCTGAAAGGAATAATAGGTGCCTGGTCGAAGCCTCCCGCGGAGGTCCGACACCAGCTGCTTTCCAGGTGGTGGGCGAGTTCGCGCAACAAAAATAACAATCGAACAATCAGACTTAGCAAAAATGTAATGGAGAAATTTTCAATTTTGAGCATTTCCTTATGTGAAGGCTAATGTAAAAACCTCATCCATGCTATGTCGCTAGCAGATAGTAAGCAGGCGGGCTTTTTCCGCTGAAACGGTGGAACCGTCGGTGAGTCTTCTTTACGTTATTGGCGTCGTCTCGAGGGATTCCTAACACATTCTCGAATACACTAGAGTTGGCGACGCGCTTGAGTTCAGGCCTCTGAGAAGGGCAACTAAGTCGAAGCTGAAATAAATGTTCCCCATCCACTTGTAAGGCACAAATTAATAGTAGCGATTTTACAAGTGTGATTTGATTCCGGCAGATCAGACAATGTGGAGGGTAAAGAGGTTCTCACCTATTATGTTCATTCCTCGCTGTTCGGAAACCTCCTTTCTGATCTCTTCCACAGTGCCGTTAGCCATTGGTGTTGCACTGGTCCTTTGAACCGTTTGAGAACGTTCGAATGATGCACTGACAATATTGTCTGGGAACATATTTCTGCAATATTGCTATAAAAATAATTTCTATTCGTATGAACACGTACCGAACGAGATCCAGGATCGTGTCCGCCGCCGAAATTTTATGCGTTTCCAGCAACAGGGTAGAATTGGAGCCCAATCTCGGATCGCCTGGATGGATCATCAGAACGAGGAAGATCCCTAGCTGAATAAATGTGGACATGTCTTCAGAAGAGTGAAGCAAAGAATCTTTCGGCTCATGTAATATACTTCCTGACTAGCGGTTGAAAATATATGAAACTCTCGAGCTGGGGTACATTCTCGGGATGGTGCTACCCATTGCCAACTCTGCGCCGTTAGTAAACCGCATCTATAAGCCATTAGGATCCTATTAGGATTAGGAGATCAACGGACCTCTATCAATTAACCGGATGATGGGAGGCCGAGGAGAGTTCAATCCAAAGCTTGGTTTTTACGATCCCGTATGCAGTACAGTACTTTCTAACCGACTTTCGCTGAACGTTAGCTTAGCTTTTCCTTCTCTTCTGCGCGTAAGCACAATGGACTTGGATGGCCAGCAAGTGTGTGAATAGCAACCGCTGGAGGCACATTCCATGCCGATAGTATGCGCCACCAATCAACTGTAGTATCTTGTTTGCTGGTGGGCTTTCCCCAGCCCCTCCCCAGCGCCGCCACACCACTCCCTCGGTCCTCCCTTCTTGACAGTCCTTGAAGGAGCAACGCCCAGAAGATGGAGGCACGTTAGTTGAGGTTCGTTGGACTGTGCCTTTCAGGACGCAAAAGGTTTAGGCTTCGAACAGAGAGTCAATACTCCAGATGGATTTTATCACTGTAGGGGGATATTTCCTGACGCATACAGAAGTCCATGCCCGACAACAGTCTGAAAGCCAAAACCGGGGGGATCTGAAAATTCTCGCTAGTTCTCGGTAAACGTTGCTTCATTTTTTGCGATTAATGCGAAGGACAACCCAGGCTGGGATTTGTTGAACATTGAAAAGGCAGGAGGAGACCTTATTTATGAAAGCGAAGACTCACATAAAAGTAGCGAGGAATACAGTAGTCAAGTAAATACAGTAACGTCACGAGACCGATCACTCTAGAGTTTGCCACGTCCATCTGTGCGAGTGCTAAACAACGTATACCATAGATTAAAGCATCAGTGACTCAGCATTTTGTTGTCATTCCGATCCATTAGACAGCTACTTTTCAATGCGCGAATTCGAGCGTCGAATGAGTGGGGAGAAAGGGGTTGGCGTTGCACCAAAAGCCACGCGAAGGAGACACGCCCAAAAGGGCTTCCGTGGTAACAGCTGCATGATGCTCTTTTTTCTCATGGGGAAACTGTCCCTTGTGAACTGCGCAACCCCATCCTGTTCAACACCTCGTGGGATCGGCAGAAGTGTTACATAACTCGCATAGTCGGTTTTCTGCCAGCAACAAAAAGAGCGGCAGCAGTTAAATATTGACGTGGACAGTCTGCAGCATCTGCACTCGCTCTTGCTGTGTTGGTAACTGAGGTGGGTTTATACCCGAAGCCATGCTCAACAAAAAAAAAAACAGAAGTTCATACCTGAAGCCGTGCTCAACAAAAAAAACAAGAGAACTGGATAATCTTCGGAAAGGATTGATACGATCTGACCATCCGCCCTTCAGTAAGCGACGCCAAGTAGTCGCCACTTCAGTCGCCTAGATGCCGGCTCCACAAGTTTCTTATTCCACAGTTCGGCCGCGCACCTTTATTCTATAGGCGGTCCAACACCGTACACACAGTCGTCAGCGGCTCGTCAACCGGGGGTAGGGATCCGTGTTTCAGCTTGGAAGTGTGCTTCACTGCTGATTTTTGCTGTTTGGGAGGTCTGCCATCCGCAGCTCTCAATCCCACCCCATCGAGAGGACATACAGTTCTTTTGTGTGCAAATAGGAAGGCGTGTGAAGAGGCGTGGATTGGAGCACAGTCAGAACAGCCTTTTTCACCAGTTGCAGGCTCAGGGTAGCCTCAGTTGGTGGAAAGGCCGCCCTGATGGCGCTTCAGTCCATGCCTCATTCTCGTGTACAGGGATAGGGAATGTACCTTGAGCGTAATACATGCTGTCTCTGGAGAGGTCGTAGATACAGGCCAGTTTGGGTGTGTTCTTTCAATAGCGAACGAATGGAAATTTGTTTAGTACCCTGCGAGCAACTTGCTTCCTACTGGATTTATCTAATGGCCAGTACCATTCGACCATAGCAAAGTAACCTCCATTGCTTTTTTGTGTGAGGTCTTTTAAAGATGGTTGGATGAATCAAAGAAAGGTCAAGCAGGTGTTCCAGTGAGAACACTACCTCTATTCGAGATACAATTTTCATTAGTTAGATGGGAATAAAAGAATTCGCTCACCAGAGATGAGAGAAGCAACCACTAATGGTAATATCATCAACTTTAGCAGTCTCATGAATATCTCGCCAGGAAATTGCAGCAATGAAATGGTTTCTGATGGCAATTCGAAATTTCGTGCAACAAGACCCAATGTGATGCCAAGAACGACTGAGGTACCAATGCAGAAGAATAGCATGTTCTCATCGAGGCAGGAACGTTTCATGTCTGAAGAAGATCATCACATTTTGTAGAAACAGGAACTTAGATAAGTATACTGTAATGCCTTACAGAAAATTATAACGTTAAATTCTCTTAACAGAATAATTTTTGCTGTCAGACATCAGCAAGGAGACGGCACTTCTAGGACATCCATTTTCAAGGGAGTCGCAGTTAGGCTTTTGTTGGTTCGTCTCCGGCTGCAACTGCCTGGGTTAGAGTGTTCGTTCTCAGTCACGACGAGTGCGACAGGCGTTGCAAACTTTGAGGCGTACGAAACATTCGCACCACGACTCAATCCACTAATCATAGCAGGGGCAGAGGGGCATCGACACTAATCATAGCAGGGACAGAGGTTGTTGGGGATCCCCTAACAAGGAGGTAATATTTGATCGCTGGGAGAGGGGAGTCGTATTTGGGTTGAGAAGAATTTTTTGTTTCAGGGACGTTGTAAAGGGGGGGTCGTATTTCCCTTCTGACTTTCTGAGGAAAGGTTGCTGACTTTTCAAGGTTTTTTCTGTTTTATATGTATTGTATACCCCCCCCCCCCGCGGCAGCTGGGTGAGTAGCGAACCGGGAAGGGGTCGTACCAGCCCCCTGAAAAAAGGGGAGGGGGCTGCACGGACTCGGGCAGAATCCCAACCAATGATGTGCCCTGAGCAGGGGTGCGGTGCGTGAATTCTCCCGAGTCTCTCTGCGTCTCTCGAGGCGACTAATTCGCTAAGCGTCTGTGTATGTCTAATCCTATAGCAGGAGTACCTCGCCACTGCCATTCACCTTGTGCTTCCACGGCTATCGTACGTACGTCTTGCGCACAGTTCATAATCTGACGGCAAAAAGAAGCAAGGCAATAGCTGCGAAGTTCAGGGCGGAAGAGAGGCAACGCTGATCTGCTGGCCCGCACCCGGACCTCTCCATTGATCGCCATCAAATAGTAACGGGTCATTAACACACCCGCGCCGAATCTGCATAGTTTTTGTTTAATGAGAGGTTGTTATAGTTAGTAATAGGTTGTTGTGAGAGGGCACTACTGCTCTCGAATTCTTATTCCTAGTGGCTTCGAATTCTATTCATCAGCCATAATATTGTTTTTGACACATATTACTTTTCTTCCCGACGATGATTTAAATGGAAAAACACAAAATATTGTCAGCTTGATGGATCCACCGCGATACCGTAATGGCAGATGCGCGTGCACGTGGAAGCGAAGTTCGTCCATTGCGTGTGCACGTGCGATTGCTACTATTTACGGCAAGTTCCGTTATACTAGGCGGGAAGTGTGGGAAGGGAAATGTGGACCGTAATTTACAACCTTAATGCCAGTTTCGTGGCGTAGGATTGTAAGGGAAAGGCGTTAAGGCGCAAAGTCGCTGCAGTGATACCTCCCTTTTTAAGGGACTCAGCCTCCAGATTCCACCTTGAAAGTCCGCCTTCCAGCGAAAATAGTGCTACCGGGCGAGTAGCCATAGAATGCATAGTTCACTGTGGGGTCATATGGTTCATTACGAGGAATCAGCTGACTGGACCCGTCAGAATAGGTTATCTTTTGGATTTTCACCCGCGCAATTGTTGTGGCTGGAGGGGTCCTATCAAAGGCGTTTCCAACGTTCCCTTTGGTATTTTCTTTTCAAGCGAGTCACCTGGAAACTTCTCTTCCATATTTCAACACCACTACCTGCGCTACTTATCGCGGACCGCACTCTTGAAGGCACGGTCACGTTCAGGTATAGAAGTTGAAAATATGGCTTGAAAGGTCTTGTGGTCAACAAACAACCTCTGCCGATTTGGATTCGCGGAAAAAAATTGCAAGGAAGGGGCGCTATGGCGCAGTGTAGGTTCAGTGACGCTCCCTTTTTCCAGTGACTCCGCCTTAAGGGCTCGCCTTTCAGTGAAAAACGAAGCTGCAGGACGAAAAGCATGAAAATCGTCACTTGTACGGTCGTAGAGTTCTTATCAGGGAATCAGCTGTGCGGATGGGGGCGTATTGTTGGAAATGGAGTTAGTTGGGCACGGACAAACTGAAATCGAAGTGGGTCTATTGAGGGCAGTTGGCATGATTTTCCTGCTTTTTTTTCTTCACTATCAAGACACAGCATGTCGTTTATGTGCAAACCCTTAATGCTTCTACTGTGATGGCGGATGATCGCGAGTTTTGCCTTCGAGATGTGGCTGCTGCTAAGCACTCAACACCTCAAAGAGTCGAAACCCAGCTAAAAAGAAGAACAATGATGAGACAGATGTTGTAAACAAGTGCTAGACGTACTAGGGGGCATTTCGAACGGTATATGAGGTTGATTGAAAAAATGACGTGGAGTTCGCCCTGAAATGCCTTCAACGGCCGCAGTGTCGAAGATTGGAATCAGCGATAATAATCAACACTCAATCATTGCCTTGTCAAACCGACCTTTGTCGTTGTGCAAACAAAACAGTTGAGAGAATTTTTATGTTCAGTTCCAAGACATGCGGCCTGAAGGCTTATCAGGTCTAACAAAGAAAGGATAGCAAATTTCCACTTTCATGACCACTCAAAAAGAGATGCGTCTTCGGACGGTGATTCCAAATCTGGCCTTCATATCAGCTATTTTCTGAACGGGGTTAAATGTTTTCTCATCAGCCAACAGGTCAATGAATCAAGCCCTCGCTGTACATGATTTCTGCTTTCTGCACATGCGTGACTAATTTCAAAGAAGTAAAGTAGACTTAGGGGTACGTTTCCAGCTGAATCTGAGATTTCGACATGACCTCGAAAAAATAGAGCAGCTTCACTTTTTGAATAAAGAAAAAGAAATATTCTCTAGCTCTGTAACCACATCATCTTCAAAATTTCATGGCCATATTTTCTAATGATACAAATGCAGGGTTCTCGCTGATCTATCTATCCTTTTTATCACACTCATATTGTTGGTCAAAGGAGGCGGACTGCCGAATAAGAGGAGAGCTCCCACAGATCAGTGATTGGTGGGCCAGATATTAAGTTGGAAAGAAAATCCTGCGACAACTTAGATTAAATTGTTCCAGAAAAAGACTAAAAAACATTTTGAATGTTTTCACCCTTGATTTTTGGATAATTTAGTCAATTGATTAGTGGAGTTTGTCCTCTGAGGTCTTTGTAGACGAATATAAATATTATGACTTTGTCTTCAAAACCCTCCAAAGCCTAAAAGTCCGCCGAAGGTCAAACTCGTTTTGGCGTATCCCATACCATGATTTAGTTAGGGCCATCCGCCGTAGTCGAGGGAGCTGATAGATGCGTCGTATTCAGTAAGGATGTCGCTTGCCATGACAGAGGGTAGCGTTTGCATCAGCGCTTCTAAGCTGTTATTAGGTTGTTGAAGTTCTCAGCGTTTTGAGTGTTCCACTTAAACGATCATAACTTTCTTAATACTCATCGGATTTAATCGAAATAGGCACCATTCGAATCAGCACACTTTTGCCAATGTGACAGCAGTCGAGAAATCCCATAAAAGAAAAAAAACTGGGTGGTCGAGAATCCACGAAGGCTTTTTTGCCTGGTCCTGATTGATGAAGTATTTTCCAGCAAGGAAGTTCTGAAAATGTTTGAAAAGGTGATAGTCGGTTGGTGAAAGGTCTGGAGAATATGGCGGTTGAGGTAGAACTTCAACCCCCAATTCGTTCAATTTATGGATAGTGATTTGTGAAACGTGTGGGCGGGCGTTGTCATGCAAAGAATCGGACCCTTTCTGTTGACAAGTGCTGGCTGCAGCTGACGCAATTTTCGGTACATTTCGTCGATTTCTTCACAGTAGGACTCTGCTGTGATGGTTTGGCCTGGTGACAAAAAGTTATAGTGGATCACACCAGCCGATGACCACCACACTGTGACCATAATCTTTTTTTCGTGAGGATTCGGCTTTGGAAATTGCCTCGGTGGTTCGTCGGCATCCAACCACTGTCCGGAACGTCTCCTGTTATCATACATGATCCACTTTTCATCACAGGTGACAATTCGGTCCAAAAACGGGTCGTTTCTGTTGCGCAAAAGCAGTGAAGAAGAAACCTCGAGACGTGCCAATTTCTGCCGGTCACTCAAATTGTGGGGCACCCACTTGTCGAGTTTTTTCACCTTCCCAATGCGTTTCAGACCATCCGCAACAGTGGATTTGCCAACGCCTAGCTTTTCTGCAATCTCTCGAACTGTTTGGGATGGGTCAGCCTCACAAACGCCTTCAAATCTTCGTCAGGTATTGCTTTAGGTCGACCGCTACGAGGTTCACCTTCAAGGCTGAAATCTCCAGAACGAAATGTCGCACAGTGCTTTCTGCAACACTATTTGGGCCCCACACTGGTTAATTTGTTGAGCCTGACCTAATTGTAGTTGAAGAAAAATATCGTCCGAAGTGCTCTTTTGAAATGCTTCAATAATTCTTGGACAGGGCACATCATTGGTTGGGGATTTTAGTCGACTCTATACGACCCCCCCCTCCCAAAATGATCAAATACGACCCCCCTCCCTTTACAACGTCCATGAAGCGAGAAAAATCAACTATCAAAATAAATTTTTCTCAGCCCAAATACGACCCCCCCTCCTGGCGACCCAAATACGACCCCCCCCTATTGGGGATTCACCCAACAGCGATGTCAGGGCACAGCATTCGATAGGGATTTTTGGTGAAGCCCGTACGAACCCCCCCCTATACCTAAACTTATGAAGTTTCTTCCCCCTCCTCCCCCCCCCCCCGAGGAGGAAGAAACTTCATAAGTTTATGTATAAGTAAGCGCGAAAAATGGAAAAAGTAACAATCCTGAACGAGGCCCCCTCGCTTTTTGCTCATTTCTATCCTGATTCAGAAAGAGAATGGAAAAGAAGGCGCATCAGGTTTCACCCAACCTTCCCTCGAGTTCGAAACAACTCTGGTACCGTAAATCAACTTGCAATTAAGGCAAAATGAAAAAAGGAAAATCAGCAATTCCTCCTAAGAGCACTCTGAGCGGTCCAAGCAAAATTGCTGGGCGCGCTCTGACGTGTATTCGAGTAAACTAGAAGAAGATAAATATTCGATATTCGAGTAAACCGAGAAGAAGATAAATATTCGATATTCGAATAAACCGAGAAGAAGATAAATACGAAAGAGTAATACGAGGGCAAACCTACCCGCAATCAGCCTGATAAAGGGCCGAGGTACGCGGGAAGGGATCATCTGGCACGACGCAGTCATGTGGAACGCAGAGTTTTCAGCAAAGTGGGGTGTCTTTGAAGGACCATAACTTCCTCAAAAGCGGACCTGTGGGGAAGAGGAGACCGTATTCGTGTAGAGGAAGGTTTGCACTTCCTAAAAGTACTGAAACGTTTATGAAGGTCGCAAAAATCACAGAGAAATCTGCCATGGGGATTCGTTGGGGAGTGATTTCAACTGAACAGGTTTGAAATCAATATATTTTTTTGTAACTCAACATTTCACAAATCTGAGAACGGTTTCGAGTGTTTGAAGATTTTCTCTTTCTAAAACCTCTTGAACTGTTTCTGAAGCTCTCGGGATTCATGAGATCTCGCTATGGGGATTTCTTGAGGAACACTCCCAGCTGCGCGAAAAAACCCGTACCGTTTCAAGTGAGGTGTTCGAATAACCAGGAACGCATGAAAAACGTATCCTGTGGTGGAGCAGGAGCAGAATATGGTTCGTTTAGCGCCGATCACGCTGACTTTGGATGCGCCGCGCACTGAGGTCCGCGCAGAAGTGATGGGATGGTGCAACTTGTGCGTAATGTCTGTCCACGCGAGCAAATGTGTCTATAGGGTTCAGGGAGGTCCATGGCGAGCCTGTGCACTTGTTTACAGTGTTTTCCGTTGCGGCGATATGATGGAGGCGTGTCCCTGTCGAGTGGGCGCCGCAGTTCGTGCTCCGGCCAATTGGCTGATCGTTATAAGGAGATCAACTGCTGGAAACGTCTATAGCGGCGATATGGTAGTCCTGTCGCTTGTCGAGAAAAAAACAGGTTGGCTCAGCGCCCCATCATCCGCAGCGAACCAGAGTATGAGTTGTACTGTTTAGTCACTTACGAGATGATGTCGACTTATTGATATTTCCAGTTATTTCGGATTAGTTATTAATTAATTTCGGATTTTGATGAATGAAATTTTGTACTATTTTTTGCATATCCGAGTTCTCTACAAAGCAAGTTTCGCTGTACAGGACTCAGCACATTGACAATTTGCGCTGCTCGTTACTGGCTGCCGCACTCACTACGACCCCCCCTCTCCTGGCGGCCAAATACGACCCCCCTGTTGGGGATTCCAACGCGCGATGTGCCGCTGAAGCGATTGTGCCGTGGGTCTTGGGAAAAGGGGTTTATCAAGCAATGGTGAAACGGCAATTATACCATCAGATAGCGCAAAAAATTCTCTTAGGATGTACTACTGACGCAAGGGAGAATGAGTTTTTAATCAGCAATGAATGTACAAAAAATAGTAACACAAAACGCTGAGAACTTTCCGGACAACCTAATATTTAGTTCAGAGGTATGCAATGTATAGCTCGGCCACCAGCACAAAATGGCGGCAGTTTACTCAAGCTCAAGCTTCTTGAGGCGCAGCCGAACGTAACCACCAGTAAGTTGGCAACCTCTCTAGGCTCCACCTAACTGACAACTGCCATGCTTCTCCGCAATCTCGGTTATCGGAAAACTATTTTTTAAGGAAACTTTTGTTGGGATCTTGTGCCTGGCAGCGAGAGCTGGAGTC
>MU951117.1:0-12859 GCA_036418165.1 Cooperia oncophora
TTTGTACTCGCTTCTACGGTTCTTACTCATTTGCTGCCTTTCCATAGGGTTGTGAGATAAAAGGAAGAAGCTTTTAGCGTTGATCAATCCTTTTGAGATGCGTAACGCTGTCTACTTCCCTCAGAATCGCACTGGCAATTTTGTCTACACAATGACTTGCAGGCCCAGTCGATATACAGACAGTGTCTTACCCCTCTTTCACCTGGCGAACAGTACTAGATTACGGGAACGGAGGGATAGAAGGCTTAATCGGCCTAGGTCGGAATGCTTGGTAACCCCGGTGGGAAGCGGTACCGGGTTTAACCTCTGATCGCGCTCGTGGTGACCGGGCCACATTCCACAACCCCTCCTCGCCCATTGTGGGATAAAGTCTTCGCCGTTGGTCTCTTCCTTTGTGCGGCACGCATACCACTTCCATTCAGAATCGTAGTGGCTTATTGAATGCGATGTGGCCTATACAATGACTTGCGGGGCCAGCCGATGTACAAGTCAGTGTTTTATCCTCCCAGACGAATCTGGTACCAATTCACCGTCCCCGGAGGATAGAAGGCTTGGTTGGCCTGGGCGGGAGACGACCCGGGAATAGGGATTTGATACGGGACCGCGCGGGTGGTGAGCACGCCATTTGTCACTACACCACAGCCGCCTCCATTATGGGATACCTCATTTAAACCTTGATGACAGCGACATCATTGATCCAAATCAAGTTCAAGTTGCCACCTACTATGCTCCGTTACTCGATCCTCTTCGAGACGGATAGTGGGCAGTGTCAGCGAAGCAGCGTCTCGCACCCGCCAGCCCGTTCCACACCAGTTGCTGAAGCCGGTAAGGGACAAAATTCAGTGGAAAACGACTGATACAAAGGATGTGATGCAGTCTTGTCGTTTGCCGAAAATTAAAGGAAAAAATCAGGCTGGCACCGTTATAAACCCATCCCCCTGACAAGCCTTATCATCAGCGGCGCGAACAAGACTGTAAAACTAAACTACACTAAACTAGACTGATAAATTACGCGAGGCCAAAGTCATTAAACTCATCAAAGACGTTCCTTATAAGATCGTCTTTCTTCCCTATTTTTCATTTGATTTTGGACAAATCAGCAGTCCTCATATTCCTTATGCTGGAGATGTGGGAGGGTTTGGCTGAGTACTATATCTTGTAGAATGCGTTTTTCATGAGATATTTCTAGTTGAAACAACTGCTCCTACCTTGTGTATCGTGCATGATTACGTTTGTCTTAAAACAACAGCATCCTTGTTGAAAGCACGGCCGAATTCACGTCCAAATAGAGGTGCGGCCACGCCCATTCCACCTACGGGGAAAAGTAAACAGCTGAAAAACACATTCTTATGGTTCGGAAAAAATCCTGTCAAGGCTACATGTTACCCACTCAATCACCTCTCCAGCTACCTAGTACGAACCACCCCCCCCCTACCTTTGATGGGATTCTCCCAACAATGGTGTACTCCTGTGTTCGGGGTCCAACAGTGCATATACCGTGGGCTTTTCTATGCTGATTCTAACTATCCCACCTCTGGGAGATCGACACTGCTCCCGTTGCTATCCCCAAGTTCCTAAAGGCAGTTGGCAAGATAAATCTCCAAAACGTGCAAGACTAATACGCCTAGCAGGACTGAATTTGGCGCCCCTGAGCAACTGTGCGTACCGCCGCTTCCAAAGAAGGTACCCTTACAGTGCTCTACCAAGCTACAACATACCGACCCGACGCCCACCGCGCCCGCCCGCCCACAAATGTCCGACCGATCCTGATGCTCGTATCGCTTCATTTGCGAAGTACAATATGAGGCGAAGGGATTGATATGAAGCGGCTGCGGTGCTGCATGGATATATGAGTACATACATGCAGCCGTATCTACCGTAGCGGTTATTGGCACGATGCCAACGGGAAACTCGTCCGAAATTGCTTTTGAGTCGTTTAGAACAAAGGCTTTTCTTAGCGGATTTGACCGTTTCACTTCGTTTTTTCCCCACTATGTAGCACCCCTGCTGCCATTTTGGACCGAGTACCGAAATACCGAAACTTATGCCTTTAAACCGCATTCAGGGATGACTGTAATAGCTACTGACATCGTTAAACATTCGCCGCGCATATTATTTCCATCTGGACTTGTTATGGCATTTGAATCTGATTTGGCCTACACTATGACCTGTTGGGGCGGTCGATGCGCAAAACAGTTTTTATTGCTCCCGCACGAGGCTTGCAGCGATTAACTCCTTACGTTCGAACTTCCACCCTTCCTTGAGCTGTTTCAAAATCGCTCGTATTCAACATGAAATCAATTTTAGCTGACTGGGCCGTTTTACATTATGTCCCAGTTTTGGACTCTGTAGAAGTCTTGCATTTTGTACGTTGGCACCTTCACGTTTTACGGTGATGTTGCTCTAGTTGGAACACCCAACTGAAGATTGAGTGACTCGCATCAGTGCTAAGCAGAACCTATGCGTTTCGCTTTGTCCTTTCTGTTATTCGCCTAGTTCCTGTTGTTTTGCTCAGTTCTTCACTCAAAATACTCTTACATGAAAAGGGAAGAAATGTGCTACAAGAGACACAATATTGCAGTCCCAAGTCTTCTTTTATGACTGGTTGAATCCAAAAACAATTGTGTGGTTTGACGTGTTTTGCGCTTGTTGCCCAATTGTTCCTGATAGTCTCTATCTGCTACAGCTCGCTACATAAGTGCTACTTATTGAACCCAAGGAAAGCAACAAATTGGGGCGGATCTCATTCGAAGTGCGCTAGTTCGAATATATTTAATTAATATCACTTCCTTTCCTCCTTCTGTTCCTTCATCTTTCTGAACTTTATTCTTCGCCCTTGGGACAACCAACATTTATACGGGTGTATGAAGTGGGTGTATTATTAGGTTGCCCCAAAAGTTCGTGGAATTTTCGAACATTTTTTCGAATTAAGTTTATTCCAGTGGGAAGCAATTTTGATCAACTATATATATGTCACCTTCATTGGCAACTTGTTGCCAATCACTACGCAATGTGTGGTTGCCCTGCTTCCAGAAGCCTCTTAGTTCTGTGCCCAGAAAGGCAGCTGGGTCATTTTTGAGGTACTATCAAAAATCGTATTTTTTACCCAAAAGATGGCCACTGTGGGATTAGTTTAGATGGCGATCGGAAAGAGCTAAGTCAGGGCTACACGAAGACTGTGGTGGAATTCCCCAGCTAAGCTTCGGGATCTCGAGCAGTGTCGTTTTCCAATATGACCCTGAGCTGTGGTGGAGTAGGCAAACATTGCTCGGTTTTGGGACCAAATGTTAGCGATTTTCAACCCGCAGTTGATTACAATAGGGTTCGTAGGTTACCACAGCGCTGAGAAGAAGAAATTCCATTATGGGAAGGGAGAAAGAAACCCACCACATACACAGTCTCACCGCCCTACTGGATTGATAGGATTGCGCGATCGGTTCTGCCCTTTCTGGGGGATCTAGCCGCTGGCGCTCCCGGAGTGATTCACCTAGAGGCACCCACTCCATATCCAGTTACAGTGCTGTTCAACCAGTCCGTACAGCGGAAGCGGGAGAAAAGTTGTGGACAGTTATCACAAGAATGCTGAGTTATGGGCAAAAGTCGGACCACGGACGGGATTCGAACCCGCATCTTCTGCTTACCGGGCAGTTGCGTTCCTACGCTACCGAGGCCACTTTTGACCACTCAGCTCAATGGCTATTTGTGCCATAGCCTTACAGCACTCACACGTTCAACGTGATGAGCCGGTTAGCCGATATCGGCAGTGAACCGCAAGGCTGAAGGCTTTTTACAAGTTTCAAGCTGTTATTGTTTAACCAGTCGCCTCGCCGGCTGACGCCGGCGCGGCTCCTTCTGATACGGCCCGGCTGCGCCGGGCGGGCGCGGCTTCGCCGCGCGTGTTTTCTTTCACATATTTCTAGACGCAATAATAATAATAATAATAATATCCGCCTTTTGTTCTGTACTCCACTTTTTTCCGGTGTCTGAAGTACTCTTGAGCTATTTTACAGATTCTTCGTCTGACACCTCGGAGCAGGCCCCGCCCACAATGTTTGTGCCCTACAATCTTCACCGGCGACCCTCTGCTGACCTTAATCCACTTTTTTTTCCGGTCTTTGAAGTGCTCTGGGACAGTTTTAGAGAATTTTCGTCTGGCTCCGCCCACCTCGGAGCAGGCTCCGCCCACAATGTTTTTGCCCCACAATCCTCACCGGCGACCCTCTGCTGACCTTAGTCCACTTTTTTTCCGGTGTCTGGAGTGTTCTGGAACCGAGCTACAAACTTTTAAAATGAATACCCTGCGATTTAGGGCAAGCTCCGCCCACTGTGGGCGGGTCTCAACACACTTTGAGCGTGCCCTATATTCGCCAGATATTTACATTCTACACTGAGTTTTTTGCGACTTCCAAACACTCTCGCGAACCGGGTTACTGAATTTTGCGAGAAGCACCGCCCACCTTGAGTACGCCCGCCCATTTTGGATGTGTCTGCCACAGTTAGTCTGGCGACTCCTTACTAACCTTATTCCCTTTTTTCCCCATCTTTAAGCTGCTCCGGAAGCGAATTATGAACATTTTTCTGCGGAACCCCAAACTTTCGGCGAGTGCCCCGCCCACTGTGGGCGGGGCTTCCCATAGGTCAAGTGTGCTTTTTATTTCTTGTCCCATGCTCCTACCCATCCCCACCTTGACCCGACCTCTCCAAGTCGTTCTTCAGGTCGAACCGAATTTCCGGACAGACAAACTTACAACAAACAAACAAACTTACAAACAAACAAACAAACAAACTTACAAACAAACAAACGAAGCGAATTATATATATGGGGTGACAAGTCGTTCTTCAGGTCGAACCGAATTTCCGGACAGACAAACTTACAAACAAACAAACAAACTTACAAACAAACAAACAAACAAACTTACAAACAAACAGACGAAGCGAATTATATATATGGGGTGACAAGCAGACGAAGCGAATTATATATATGGGGATGTTTCTGTGATAGCTTTCGGATCGCGTACTGCGGCGTTAAACAGCAGTTATCAAACAATAACAGCTTGAAACTTGTAAAAAGCCTTCAGCCTTGCGGTTCACTGCCGATATCGGCTAACCGGCTCATCGTGTGAGTGCTGTAAGGCTATGGCACAAATAGCCATTGAGCTGAGTGGTCAAAAGTGGCCTCGGTAGCGTAATAGGGAACGCAACTGCCCGGTAAGCAGAAGATGCGGGTTCGAATCCCGTCCGTGGTCCGACTTTTGCCCATAACTCAGCATTCTTGGGAATAACTTCGTTTACACATAACAAGAATGGAGATCCACATGGCAGTTCAAACTAGAACGTTTTTTCTTCTGAACAAGCGCAGCTGCTTTGCTGTAGCTCAACTATAACAAGAATTCGCCAGTCGCGGAAAACCACAAAAAATAAAGCTGAGAGTTTTTGGCGAATGGGAGCTTTTTACCTTTCAAAGGCCATCACTTTGTTGAGGCATAGCGTAGAACGGAGCCCTACATGGCATTGGGGAGTGGAAGGTCTCTCTCTAGTAAGTGTAACATTTCTGTAGCTTGATTATGGATTTCCACAAGAAAGCCAGCTCTAGCTGCAGCATAAGGATCTTCCCCCTGCAAAGCCTACAGTACCATCTAGAAAGTTCTGTGTCTCCCACCTCCCGAACTTCCATGAATACCTACACCTCTTCATGTGTTGAGTTGGAACTGCATCACATAGGCGCTGGTTGACACCTCCATGGAGTGCGCCGTGTACTTCGACTTCCTTCGCGAACGCATCATCACTCAACCCTCAACCTTCAAGCTACGTCACTGCTTATTAGGTACTGATATCTGCAAATATGACCCCCCCCCAAGTGAGCAAACAAATGCGACCCTCTCTCGTCGCGGATTCCGCAACGTATGCTTGACCCTGGACTCCACGTCGAGCAAGGAGTGCTTGCAAGCCAAAGGTGTGCTTTCCGTAGAAGTTGCACCTCCCATCTGAGGACAATATATGACGACCATGAATTTTCGGAGGGGCGGCGTATTCCATCTGTCTCGTGTGGAACTAGAGATTCTCGTTTCGCTCGTTTCTCCAGCCCATCTTCATGTTCCATCCTCCCTCGACTCTTGTTCCTTTTTGGACTCTCGCCCACTCAGCGCTCTCTTAATAACTCGTCCGATCCTGGTGTCAAGTCAAGAGCGTCTTCGGCGGTTTTGCCTACTAACTTGCTGACTGATAAGTCAAGTACCATAGAGGAGTTCGTGTTTGGAAACTGAAGCCCTTTTATCCCTCTGGCGGAATATGTTTTTGAGCGGACACGAGCATGATATGATAATATGAATAATGCTGATTCGCGGACTCAATTCCCTCCATAATTCATCGCAACTGCTATTTGCTCACTCATGTTCAGAGATGCGGTATTACCTTTTTCATCTTGACCTGAAGATACACATGAATTTTTCGGCCAACCCCGATCAGAACATGTTTTTGTTTTCTGTTATAAGTCCAAATATAAAAACGTGACGTCTGGATTTACCAGCATGTAAAGACTCTGGTTGTACTAATTAGGCTTTGATCAGGTCAATGCAGAGAATTTCTGGCAACCTTCACCAAAATGAAAATTTGTCAGGCCATAAGAAGTCAAAGTTTGCAAAAGTTCTTCCATGTCGACGAAACACACTCAGAACGTTTTTGTCAACTAATTGAAGGGGCACAGCGAGTATCGGGGTGCAGAGAAAGGAGTTTTTTTTAAATGCCGTAACTTGTGAGCTCAGCCAAGGGTTGCGTATTTCCTTGCCGACTCTCCACTCTTGTGTCAGCGTCTCTCCCTCTCTTCTGTCTGCACTCTCAAACCGTAGCCTCGCTCGTTACTACGTCACACGTAGAAAAACTCCTTTTTGCTTTGAGGTTACGAGGGCTCACAATACCACGTGAAATTGTGATGCGTCATGGAGGTGGCTGAAGCAAGGGCAATGTGACTTCCACTCATCCCTGAGAATTGATAGAAGAAAAAAAACCACTACAAGCGTGCATCGCGCCCGTCAGCTCGTTCACTGTTACGGCGCATTAGTTCTTTGTGTATCTGAGAACGCGTTTTTCGACTAAATCGAGTTTAGGCGATTATGATCTCTACTATCAGGTCCAATACGTAATGTGGGTCACAACACAATCAGGGGTGAAACGTTTTGTGATTCAATATGTTGCGCCGGTACAACAAGCTACTAAAGACTTAGTGCTGTCGCCGATGGCCCCACGTCGACCCTGCCCAGGTGAATAGTGACGCGTGCTCTGTGTGATCTCTCGTGCTGGTTCACATGCGTCTATGCCCCTACACCTCCTCTCTTTTTTCGCATATTCGTACCTGCTGACGAATTGAGAGGGTGCCAGTCCTGACCCCTTTAACGCGGTCCTCATGCTTTTTCTTGCACCTGTTCAGGCTTTACGTGGCACATTCACGCCGGTACCTGCTCCACTACAATTTGCGATCGCTAAACGTACCATCGGATTACCTAGAATGCCTAGTAAGAGCTATCTCTCTATATATAAACCAGAAGTTGTTCGTGTGTCAGTGCGTCTGCCTGACCGCTTGAAATTGGGTTTCCGGTGGGACATTTATTCTTTAAGCGGCACTGATTTTATGCTTGCAATAGACCGTGACACGGGTCAGATTTGTAGAGCACACGTCAAAGTCACTGCAAGGGTCGCCCACACAATGGGGGCGGCGCGTGTTCGTAATCGAATTTGGTTGGGACCCGATTATTTAGAAACCCTTAAGCCGGGTCGCCAGTCAAGCCCAGGAAACGGGGAATATTGAGTGCAAACTGCGGACAGAAACGGGTAGTAGATGAGATTGCAGAAAAGACACCCGTTCGCTTAACACTAATATAGGGTCATGCGGTAAGAGATGCGATCCCCGGCGACATCGGCGCGCATACCGACTGGGCCTTCACTGAAAGAACCTTGGCAAATATTACCCACTTGACACGCAGAGGAATGGGGCCGGAGCTTCGCCCCGGCGAACGAGGCGCATTCCGACTGGCCCTCTTCGATACAATACGGGTGTAAGATACAGCGTTCTCCTTCGATACCCAGTTCCGGTCTTCATTCTCAAGATACTGTCATCAGGTCTCGCTTCAACAGCTTTAAAATAACTTTTGGCAGCAGCCAGCGAAGGATTTGTTGCTATTCAACAATTGTATAATGCAGGGAAGACAATGATGACTTCTAGAAACCGGTTCGCGTGGTTTTCTTTAAGTTTCGTCGGATGTCACTGATAAATCTGTGTGTCATATCAATGCCCTTATCGATTCCGTGTGTTGCTTCACATCTGACCTAATTACTCATTTCCACACTCTGTTGTTAATGTCGTTTGGCACATGCACCAAACTAAAATTTGGTATTGGTGTAATAACGTATTATTCTAGTTTGAGTCTTGAAGGCGCGAAGCGGTTTACGTGAAAAAAAGTCACGGTACAGGGTCTTGTGTAGACCCGTATTCGGGCTGTTCTATTCTTTCACGGATCGATTGAGTGGTAACTGGTATATCACCCTCCAAAATAAAAATACCGTCTTATGGCTAGCACTGCGGCTAGAGTTGATGGGAAGACTCGAATTCGTCTCGGGCGGGGTCCAACTTCGGATTACTTGCCGGTCTGCACACGATAAGCGCTCACACAGTAATCGCATCTACATCACCTCCTTTCCATAATTGCCATGCGGTCCATGATATTTTATCTGCAGATGCGTAAGCCCCCAAAACAAGCGATATCATTAGGCGCGACGGTCTAACTGCTTTGAGCAAGCGTTGCCCGTACAGCGCACGCTTCCCCGCAGAAATATTGAAACTTAGTTTCGTTTCTATTCGCATCGGTAAGCCATAACATAGACACTCCAACAACAAATTCGATTATCTCCAAAGGCAGTAGTTACGATGACTCAGAAGATCAATGCGGTTCCATAGACGTCGAACTGCAATGGTTTCGTCTCTGGACGCACCTTGAAATTCCAGAAAAGAATGCTCTGTATGCTTTTTCTTACAGGTCATTTTCATGAGGGTAATTGATGACCAGTTGAAGGGGTTGATGGTGAGAAAGTCTTTTCGTTCAGACCCATGCCATCAAAGGTACGTCGCACATAACGGCAAGCTTAGTGGAAGACTTGAGATAGAATACTGTGAGATGTCCTTCTTGTATCTCCTCAAGCCTGTACAAGACTGGATAGCTTTAGGCCTACGTTTCGGCGTCTTCGCCTTCGTCTGAGCCTGAAATGGACAAAAAACAGATGTAACTTGCCCGCTCAAGCGCCCAAACAATCCTCAAGACAATTTCCCTTGACTAGTAATGCATCCAACGATATCAATGCAAGAAAGTCGCATGTGGACTGTGAGATGGTCCTCTAAAACAGGAGTCAGCCCTTTAGCACTGTTCCAGTCAACGATAAAAGGGAGCTCACCTTCAGCGTGGAGCTTAGGAAGATCTAGACTGCTCGTGTCGGCCTGAAGCAGCTACGCAATTTTCAGGATTGGGTCATCTACGGAGAGGGACCTGGAAACGGTCGTTGAGGTTGGTTCATGGTTAGCTTTTATGACGTCGTAAGCCACAGCGGCGGTTGAAGCTCAACTTGAACTAAAGCCCGTGGGCAAGATAATTCGGTACTCGGTATAAAATGTTAGCAGGTGTGCTAACATTTTATAGTGGGAAAACAGTGGGAAAATGCGAAGTGAAACGGTCAAAAACCTGCAAAAAAGCCTTTGTTCCACACGACTCAGAAAGCAATTTCGGACGAGTTTCCAGTTGGCGTCGTGCCAATAACCGCTACGGTAGATACGGCTGCACGTATGTACTCATATATCCGTGCAGCACCGCAGCCGCTTCATATCAATCCCTTCGCTTCATATGTACTTCGCAAATGAAGCGATACGAGCATCAGCATCGGTCGGACATTTGTGGGCGGGCAGGCGCGGTGAGCGTCTGGGTCGGTATGCTGGAGCTTGGTGGGCGCTGTAAGGGTACTCCCTTGGAAAAGGCGCCATGCAGCACCTGCTCAGGGCCGCCGAATTCGGTCCTGCTAGGCGCACTAATCCTATACATCTTGGGGATATATCGTGCCATTTGCTTCAAAGACAGAGCCCTCAGATATTCTGGGTAGTGGTGCTGAACTAGCGATGCCAAGATGCCAACAAAGTCAATAGTGCAGAAAAAACAGAAAAAAATGGTCGCACTGCCCTTAATAAAACCCTGTGCGAGCACACTTGTACGAGCAGAGGAAGAGCAAAGAGAGTGATCGGACAAGATCACCGGGCGAGTGCTGTTGTGGTCGATGTGGTAGTGTAATTGATCATAGCTGCTTTCCTGTTGCCAGTAATATCTCCGCCGATGTTTAGCAGGTCTTCTACCATATTAGCAGAGCGGCGAAAAGTCCTGGCGACACTTTGATCATCATTCAGTGCTAAATTTTCAGTCAATAAAGACATCTCCAATACAAGTAATCACCACTATAGCGACTAGGCTATGCCCTTTCTTTTGACACAAGCTTCTCATTTCCAATTTTATAAGAACTATGGCAACTATGATAAGAAGAAGAGGTGGATCCCATTTTCGAGTAGACGTCGATTTTCGGAATTTTTGCCTCCTTAAGGATGCGGTAGGGATCAAAAATTCGCGGGTCTCTCACCCGCGCTTCACCCTACCCCTACCCGTCGTAGATCCCTTGGCCACTAGATGCGCTCTTCACCAGTTGGAAGAGAGAGAGTACAGCAACGAGCAAAAGTTATTATTTCTCTTAGTTCGTCGACTCTGAGCTCGATCAATCGATCCTGGTCTGCTGCTTCCCGTCTGCGCCCGATCAGTTAGAGACTGCTAACTTTGATGAATAAGCTGGGTATGGTCGCATTCTCAGATCAAGATCCACGATCTTTTGGTGTGGCCTGATCCTAACATGCGGTCTTCGCATTGCCGAGCGGTAGAGAAAAATTGAGTATTTTTGAAGGAATTCAAGCGTGACGTCATCCATGTTGTGAGGTTGGTTAGAGTGGACTGTGGTCCTTACCGTTATGCTAGTATCCAGAGATACCGCTTTGAAGTCCCACCAATAACCTACTGAAATCTTTATCCCATGCACATCTGCTTTTGGCTGTGCAATCTACTTTTCTGTTCTGAGAGATCCTGCGAGGAACATGTGCAAGATGTACGCAAGGACCCCACCACTCTCTACCAACCACAAGATCTCACAAATGTTCCTCCAGTGTGTACAAGGAAAAAAAAACTCAGTCACGGTCATTCGGTATGACTTGTCAGAGGGGTTCAACTCATGAGGCATCCTTCATAAAAAATTTTCCGATAACCGAGACTGCGGAGAAGCATGGCAGTTGTCAGTTAGGTGGAGCCTAGAGAGGTTGCCAACTTACTGGTGGTTACCTTCGGCTGCGGCCTCAGAGCTTGACAGTAAAGGGTCGTCATTTCTGATTGCTGTCGTGGCGCGACTATACATTGCCTACTTTCGGAGTTTGAATAAGTCCAGCCTGGAAGTCAGCCTGCTGCAAAAGGAACTCTCTTATGGCGACGACTATCCTTCTCAAAGACAACGCTTAAGTGTTAGTTCACTCGACTATGCGGAGTTTGCCCTATTAGAGAACTCATTAATATGGGATAGGTCGAGAGTACCTCGATCTCTGAGGTATTTTTAAGCTTTAAAAACTTCCACGGAGCCATGATATACCCATTTTCAGAAACCTCAGGAGACAGTCTCCACTAATCAGAGATGAAAACATTCGAAATGATTTTTGGTCTTTTTCTAGAATATTTCAAACAAAGTGTCGCAGGACTTTTCGACCAACCTAATATTATGGGTAGCAGAGCGGCGGGCGGGGTGAATAAAAATGGGTCGGGCCAATGAGAGGAACTACAATGTCTCCGCTTTCCTCCGCCACGTTTACGCCGCAAAAATGGTGGACTCGCTGCCTCTGCAGGCCTGTCTACCTGCTCACGAAGGGAGAGGAAGATATCAGCTGATCGCGGGCAGTGCCTTTAAGAAGTCAAATGGGTTTCGAAGTGCATGGCATTCATCACATCGGTGTAACGGATTCTGAAGATCAAGGTTGAGACAAATGTCTGCAGAGTGTATTCCGTGATTATTCAAAAATAACGAAAAAGTGATTATCCACGTCCCGAGTAATCTGACTATCCCGAGTGTCAAAGCCGTCTTTAGGGTACTCTGTGAGTGAAAGGTCTTTTTGGGAATCCCGTAGTTGGACTCCCATCTCACGGGGGTTGAGCAACCTAGATCGGACTTTGCAATTATGATCTCTCAAGGTTGAGGCAGACTCAAGCAGAGTGAGAGCTGAAAGGAGCAGCAGAGTGCGCGACAAGTTCTTCGGCACCGGTCCTGGAAGACATTACACTACAGTGAAGTTTGATGGAATAGAAACATGTGTTCATAGAATGCGCACACCAGTGATTCACCAGCGTTCGGTCTTTCTGTCAACTAGGCCCTTTTCAGTCCTTTCAAGGTACATACTCTCGGCTTTATGCATCCGCCACGCTTCTTAAAGGCATTGGGTAGTTTTTTCCATGCGTATCGTATTCGATGTGTTCAATTGTTGATTACCTTCCTTCTACGAATTATTTCAGAATGGGCTCGATTGCATTTAAAAATCAATCTGTTTTATTGATTTTCGAAAACAGCTGTGCTTTTCGTATTTTGCAAGTTTTGTTAAGCTTTTCTACTAAGAACACAGGTGATGCAGTTGCTCTGAGGCAGTTCCTACTACAGACACCTTAGGCACAGCTATAGGGCAAATCGTATCCGAAATTCCACTTCAGATTTGAATGGGCGTCAAATCTGAACATGTTCTAAAAAAGAAAAATTGCCAGCG
>MU951121.1:0-10229 GCA_036418165.1 Cooperia oncophora
GGGTGAATTCCGCAGTGAGATGCGAAGTTGCCCTTTTTCCGCGAGCTAGTGGTTTGTTCAGAAGTGGTAGCGGGTGCGCCACATTCGCAACAGCGAGTGATGAGCGCACCCATGCCGCTGCTCCTCTCATTGGAGACTCAAGTTAGTGAATGAGCATGATGGAGTGCCTTCTTCTCAGAAAGGTTTGCCCTGGAGATCAGAACCGTACTTTTCGAAAAATAAGATAAATCGGTATGTACAGCAGTTAAGAGAAATTTTGGAACATAATGTCCCAAGATTTCACTTAATTGCTGTATCATTTCCGCGCTTAAAAGGTAGGTCACCCAATAACGATAATCTTGGCTGATTCCCGAACATTAAAGGCAAAGCCCGCGATCATTTGCCAGCACAGTTAGTGGACTCGAGCTTTGCATCTAGCCGACAAGGGTGAGAGTAACCCGATAGTGAAGGAAAAAAGCAGAAAAAACATGCCAAATTCCCAGTCCATTTCCAACATTATATTTTATCCGCACAGTTGATGCCCCGATTAAAACTCTATGACCGTACAAGTGACGATTTTCATGCTTTTTCGTCCTGCAGCCTCGTTTTTCACTGAAAGGCCGGCCTTGGAGGCGGAGTCTGGAGGCGGAGTCACTGGAAAAAAGGAGGCGTCACTAAACCTATTTTGCGTTATAGCGCCCCTCCCTTACACTTTTTTTGCTGCGAACCGGTACAGGGTTGTTCGTAGTGGACCACACTATCCTCTCGACGCCATATTTTCAACTTACCTGGTCGCGGACCGTGCCTTTATAGACAGCCCCCGCGCTCGAGTAGTACATGGTCGTCCTTCCTTGTGCAAGTAGTACAGCCCCCAAGCTAGAGACTATCCCACTATCGAGCGAGGAGCGAGCTACAGCCGCTGAAAGTTCTAGTTCTAACGCCCGCTCAGTTGGACCGCCCACTTGCTAGATGCCCTCCGACGGAGGGCAGCTCAGTTGTTCTTTGTTGGGGCGGCGGGCATTAATCGGAATTGCATGTCCTTTTCGCTGACAGCGCTCATGCCCATGAATGATTCTGCTCTCCTTTATTACATTTTTATCAGGAGCACATACAGTCAACTCCAACACATCTCGCAAGATAAAACGCGTAAACCGTACTGCTCCCTAATGTTTCATTAGATCGGCCCTGGCTTTGTCATACCAGAAGCCCGTAAAGCCAACCTGCTCTTAACAAACTTTTCTTGGTATCGTATGCCGTCTTAATCATTAAGTCATAAGGATAAAAGGATAAAGTCTTCGCCGTTGATCAATCCCTTTGTGGGATGCGGCACGCATTCTACTTCCATTCAGAATCGTAGTGGCTTATTGAATGCGATGTGGCCTATACAATGACTTGCGGTGGCCAGCCGATGTACAAGTCAGTGTTTTATCCTCCCAGACGAATCTGGTACCAATTTACCGTCCCCGGAGGGTAGAAGGCTTGGTTGGCCTGGGCGGGAGTCGACCCGGGATTCGAACCCGGCGCCGCGCGAGTGGTAAGCGCGCCACTTGTCACTACACCACCTCCGCCTAGTCAATTAATTTACTTTCTTAGTGATTTTAGTCAATCAACTCTCTTTTCCAGTGAACTTCCCTCGATATCTTACAGTTAGTGTGCATAGCTGTTTGTCATCTCACTGCTATACTCTTGTTATGAAAATAATGAGAAAATATCAAATGGACACGAAGGCAGCGGAGTAGACGCCTGTTTTTATTACTTTCTGAAATCTGATTCGGGAATATATGCACTCTAACGCCGTCCTTCCTTCATTAGTCGTTTGAAGCAGCTATAAGCCCAACGAAATTGGCGTAAAAAGCGAGAACGCGCAGTTTTGAAACCAATAATCAGACTTTCATTTTTAGAAGTTGCTGGGAAAACGGAAGTTCTTTTTGTAGCAGTTCTTTCATCCAACTATAAAAGCAGAATCTTCAAACCATTAGTCAGCCACCATCAGCTGGAAGCTAGCCAGTAGCTGATGGTCGAGGCTCTCGAGTGTTCGACTTGGCCCTGATAGAAGGATGAAAAGACAGAATCTCCGTCGGTGATCAATCTCTTTTTGGGATACCGCACGCATTCTACTTAAAATCTAGTGATAGTAAGAATCGCAGTGGTTTATTTGTTGCAGAGTGGCCTACACAAGGACTTTCGATGAGCAGCCAATGCACAGCCCAGTGTTCTTATCTCCACAAACAGATCTGGTAGCGATTTACCACTACCCAGGGTAGAATTCTTGGCTGGCTTAGATGAAAGTCGACCTGGATTTGACTCTCCATCGCGAGTGTTGAGCATAAGAATCTAATCTATCTGGCATCTGATCCCACCTATAAACTTCGAAAGATAAAACGGCCCTTATGTAGTACAATCTTTATCACTGCAACTGAGGAGGCGGGTGAGCAGGCGTACGCGCCAGATTACCTATTCTGCCAATTCTTGCGGGCTCACGTTGGCATCAATCATTGGAAAAAGCTGTCCTGGCTGCTTTACATTCCACCCCTTTAGCTTAGCAGTGTGTAGCATAAGAAGGAGAAATTTTGCTACTTGCCACTACACCATCTGCTCCTCCCTTGGCTCTGAGTTATGTTATATCTTCTCATAAGTTCACGTGACTTTTTCCAGCCCATTTACGATTTAGGGCTAAAACTTTGATCTTTTATCTCTTTCTGGATTGGGACTGGGTTGCTGAGAGTGGCGAATACCTAACGAAGGGAAGTCCAACTTCATTTAGTCTATACGTGCCTAAGTGCCAATGCCGTCTGCTGCTACCCTAGCCACCCTCATGTCAAATGCTCAGCCACTTCCGAACGCCAGCATTCATCCCTTCATTCCTCACGACTGTAAAGTTCGCAGCTCACCAATCCCGTATAATCTCTTTTGTGCTCCTACATCCATCCTCACTGAAGCCGATTTTACCGATCCCTTAGCAACCAAATAAGACCCCCGGCGGTTAAACACCGCCTTCTTCATCACTGGTTCCACTGCCATGGATCGAGGCATCGGAAGTCTCTCATCTTTCCGGAATTGACCAAGATTGGATCCGTCTAGAAGGGTGGAAATACTAACTGGCACGTCGACTTGCCCGAGCAAGTCGTTGTGGGCCCGAACCGCGCGCGTCAAATGCCGACGAAAAGTAGACCTAGAAAAAATGCATCAGCGTTTCAAGTAGGATTGACAACATCTCTGTCTGATGTTTCCCTGTTAACGCTGTACAAAACGATGTATCTACATCATCGTGTTTTGCAGTGGTGGAGAGGGCTGTACGCCTTAGATGGTGGGGTCCTGTTATTAGGGAGCCGTATTTTCATTTTTCGGAGCCTCGCTATGCTGTCCTCAGAGGACCTTTGACGTAGAGCACGACTACCGTATCAGCCATTAACCCGAGGACTGAAATCATAAAAAGGCGTTAGGAGCGGTACCTTCGAGGGTTTCTGCCGTAACTATAGGTCCTGCATTGTTGCAAGAGCTGATATGCCAATTGGAAGCAAGCTCTGCTGAATTTCATGTCTTCCGGAGAAAGTGTCCGTTTTTCATGTCACTGGGAAATCCACACGTCATTTCGAGCCCCGAAAATTGTAATAAATCAACGCGTCTCCATTTCATCTCCACGATGAAAAGCGTCAGCATTGAAAGCGAAAGAACAATAAGGGTGTTTGTTCCTACTATGAAATATTGAGATGCTTTTGTGAGTAAAAACACAGAAGAATGAAGTGATCGGTGTTATCAACTGATTCATGATGAAATCTCGAAACCTTCGGCTTCTCTTTGAGTTCTGCTGAAAAGTAATTGAGAGGGTAAGAGTGGCTCCGATAGCGTAACAGGGACGCAACCGCACGGAAAACGGAAGATGCGGGTTCGAATCCCGCCCGTGGTCCGACTTTTCCCCACAGCTTAGCACCGTTGTAATAACTTTCGGATTTCCTACAAAATACCATCTCTACCAGATTTGCTTCTCTAGTACCCCTCCCCTTCTCTCGGCTAACCTACCATCTTCGCAACATTTCACAAAGTGAGCGGAGGGGGAGTGGTACCCGATGGGGAAATTTCTCTCCATTATGTGATGAGGCCAGGTTGGAACAGTGGAAGAATAATCTGGGTCAATAAGAGATTTGATTCCGTGAACAGCTTATGAACGTTGCAGCGTTCAGTTGCAGCCGGAGCACGTCCTGGCGTTTGAGGACCAGCTCCCTGAGCACGAACTCCCCTCAAAACTCCGTCAAACGCAGGACGCTCTCCTCGAGCTGCTCTCAGAAACCGAGAACCCAGCGACCGAATACTGGACCCTCCTCCTCAATGCGATGGAATTTCGCCAATATGCCGTACCCTGATTGTATTACTCTTCCCCTTAATTTTTTTTAGTTTCGAATCCCGGGACGCATTGCACTTCCACTCCACTCACTTCTTCTTGTCAGAGTGGCATTTTGAATGCGGTATTATCTGACAAATATTCAAAAATTTTGTACTAGAGTGAGTTATAATTTATTACTTTCAATAACGAAAGGACAATCATGGGGTATCACATAAAACCAGAGGATTTGGGCTATACGATGGGATACTCATTTGCTGCCCCTTCATGAGGTTTTGTGGGAGCCCATTTCTGTTGATTCCCTTGAAATACTAGACGAAATTTCTGTCGAATTTTTCGAAGAATTGTTGATTCTGTTGTTCAACTGTTGGACTGCTTTGTGACGCCATCTCTTATGCGTTTGGGAATTTCCAGAAATCGGCTTTTGGGGTGTGCTTCATTCACAGGGATGGCTTCTTCTTTTTTCCTGGTTAGCTGGATTCCCCGCTTGTTCGTCTGGGGAGACAATTAATTGTAAAAATGACGATCAGATCGCTTGGCCGCATTGGCTGTGAGAATTGCTGGGTCGGCCTCCGAAAACTGCTAGCCTTTTTTAGGGTGATTTGTTGGGGCACTTTGGCTATATCGCGAAGATGCTTAAATGGGTGGTTTCTTTTGCCTCTTCGTTTCTGAGAACTAGTATGTGGCTCACTAGTACGCGCCACGCTCTCGGATATACAGTCCTCACGATGAAGGATTTGCTAAGATGCTTATGTTTCTCATAGCACTGGGGCAGTTACTTGCAGAAAACTCATGTTAAGGTTGTTGAAAACTTCTGCGAATCGAGGTTGTCATATGGGAAGCTGATGAATGGAATTTTATTGGTATCCTTATGCGTTTCTTCAGAGGCTTGAAAGTGGCTCGAGCTTTTCAACTGTCTTTACCCGAGCAGCGCCTGCCACTTCAGCGCTTCAAGCTCAACAGTAAAAGAGACGGCGTAAGTGGCTAAAGTGATGAGTCAGGAAAACGAGAAGGACCTGCTAGCGTCAGTGTTCTGCTGGCAGGATGCTATTTCGATGGATTCCGACGATTTTCGGGCGCTCTTTCGAGATTCTCTTAACAGAGCTGTAAGTACTATCTTGACTAGCGGACGACGCAGATGTGGGGCATGTAATATTTTCATCCTTCGTCTTGAATGTGATACCGTCTTCGGTTGCATCGAACCCGGTGAAAGTAGGACTTGGTTGGCTTGGAAGAAACGATAAGCTGTGGGCGCTAATGGATGGGTGGTAGCTGGCCGCAACGAATGCGCTGCATCACTGGAAAAATGTGAATTTGGGGACTCTTTTTCTGTCCTGTGGAATATACTTCATAGTTTTCCCAGTATTTCCAGGCTCTCTAGAGAGAACATCCTTCGAGAGGTCTTGCACTTGGCTCGGCCTTTAGTGATACCTAGCGAAGCCTCGTCTATTCGTAAGAAATATCACAAGTATATTGGTGGCAATGGCGACGGTTGTTTATGAATTCTAGTGCAGGTCGATGTTATAGTTTCAGAGTTTCTTCTGGATTTCGTCAGTAAGCATCCAAATTTGAGATGATGAATTCGCTGGCATAGCTTAAGGACAATTGATGCTCGCACACGGTGCCATGTTTTGAAGAAGCGAGTTAATACCAACAGCATGTTATCGATTAATAAGTGAAACCTTAGAAAATTAGGCCGGAGCGGTTTCTCTTCCCGAGTTCCGGAAATTCGACGAAAATTTAGCGCAAGTTAAGCGCACCTTGTAAGTTTCGGCGGATCATTCGCAATACAGATAGTAGGAATTCGGGAGTTATGAAATGTAGAGACGCAGGTCTGAGTAGCTGAAGCGAAGAAAAAGTGGGCTAAAAACATGACAACTAGCAGAGCCGGCTAAATCGCATGCCGATGCAGTTTTGTAGTGCCTAAGTAAATGCGCGTCACAAGACAATAGCGCCTTATCTGCCAGCTTGGTTCGCTTTGAGAATCTACGAGACGGTCTACGAGTACAGAGTAGAGGATTTTCATGGGCTTTTTCGTCTGGCAACCCCGTCAAATGCGGTGCATGAGGGAGAAGTGAGGAGGGGTCCCGGGAAAAGGATGCGACACTGAGCGCTATTTTGGCGGTTATATAGATGCGCCTCCCTGTAAGATTTTTTGGCTGGGGCGAAACGGTAAAGTGTTGTTTGTCGTGGCCACTACCTAGCGACGCAATATTTCAACGTTTATTGTGGTCGACCAGTGATTTAATATTAATAATGTCTTTGTAGAAGGAATGTGAAGATTTGGTAAGATAGGTTTCATTGAGGCGTGACAGCGGCATACGTCATGTCTATTCTGGGAGCAGGGTTCGCTTTGAGAATGGAGGTGTGCTGTCAGTGATACTCCTCGAAAAAGTATCCTTCAGTAAGTTACCCTACGCCCCCCTTCTCCTCCCATACTATAAAAACTTACTCAAACGTTGACTACTGTTCACTAATTCTCCAACTATTCTCATTTTTCTAATATACTCAGGTGGTAGTATGAGACGTCAGGGTCAGAGATTCCCCTCCTTCCACCTATCAAAACCGCCTCCGATGAGATTCTTTCGACAATCCCATACCCCGACTGGAGTGTTCGATACTAATCCAGTTATAAGACTGGGCGCAGTTTGGCGATGGAAGAACAATTTGTACTTCCCTTTCTTCACCAGTCCCGGTTTTCAAGTCTCTTTTGGTGAATCTTGTGAACACTCAGGGTACAGCATCGTTGTGTGAAACACATAGGGGGGTCGTACTTTTCGGCTGGGGAGGGAGGGGTCGTACGTGGATTTGAGAGAAATTTGTTGGCGTTGAGAAAGAATTTTTCCCCGGTTGTTGACTTTTCGCGTGATTTTTCCTGTTTCATGTATACTATACAACCCTCTCCTCTCTCGACGAAAAGCCTTTGTGTGAAGGAGTGGAAAAAAAAACTGGGGAGTGGGAGAAAGTTGTAGGTAGGTGGTCCAGAAGGAGGAGTGGGGGGTCGTATCACCATTTCACACATCACGATGCTTTACCCTGCTTGTAGAGCTGCAGCAAGCTCGTCGAGCCGCCATGGTAAAACTGTCAACCCTTCTACGCTCACGAAATGGCTCATTGAATGGAGCGACATGTCGATGGGAGGTAGCAAAAGTGCAAAATGACACCGTTCGCCGAACTGCCTCGTAGGATTGCGTTCTGCAATTTGTCGACTCTTGCAAGCAACAGCAGGAATGAGATATTGTTGCAGAACTACTTGGAGAATTTTCCTTTTCATTACTTATGGGCTGGAAACTAGTCGTTCATCCATTCTGAGGGTGTTGTTGCAATTCGTGGTACAATGGTAATACGCGTTCGAGAAACTCGTCCTTAGCCTGCCATGACAAATCATACAACATGTTCTAACACTTGTTCTGTCCGCGCAATGTGTTGTCAGGTGCCTTGACAATTCAGGGAATGCCAGCGCCCAACGCCATTCTTGTACACTTACTTGCAGGCAAATGGCACGATGAATCCCCAAGACGTCTAGGATAAATACCCCTAGCAGGACAGAATTCGGCGTCCTTGAGCAGGCGCTGCATGACTCCTTTCCAAAAAAGGTACCCTTACCGCCCTATCAAGCTGCAACACACCGATCCAGACGCCAATCGCCCCCGTCCGCCCACAAAGTCCGACCAATGCTGATGCTCCTAGTGCTTCATTTTTCGAAGTGCAATATGAAGCGAAGGGATTAATATGACAAGTCCGCGGTGCTGCTAGATATATGAGTAGATACATGCAGCCGTGTCTACCGTAGCGGTTGTTGGAACGATGCAACGGGAAACTCGTCCAAATTTGCTTTCTGAGTCGTGTAAAGAGGCTTTTCTGCAGTTTTTGACCATTTCACTTCGCTTTTTCGCCATTGTCCCATTATACAACGCTTCCATTTCAGACCGAGTACCAAATTATCGTGCCTTATGCCTTCAAAGTGAATTCTAGCCAGGAGGCGTGGAACAATATCGTTGAAGCAGCGTGCCGAGGTTGTTATGTTACGTTTTACACCAATTTGTATCGTGTCGAACTTCTCTGAATCGCGTTGTAACCTGATCAGAGCGAGTTGTTGTGGCTCGCGCCCCACACACGCTTCTGCTCAATATAGTAAACGAGTTATGTGAGGCGAACTCGTTCCCCGGTGAAAAAAATAGCTCATCGCGCATAAGGTACTCAGAGCATTTCCTGGTGTTGAGGAGAAATTCTGCAAAATGAGATCCTTTACAAAGGTTCCTCTGCTGGTACGACCACCATCGTAGCTACCATTTTCCCTAATTTTTTCCAACTTTCTATCACTTTTCGGAATTATTTCAGGAACCCCACTTTCCCCATAAGGGTATGTGAGGCGCACTTGAAACAGGAATTACAAACAAAAGTCAGCAGTCGAGCATTTTCTTTCAGAGACAAGTTTGGCCCCTTTGCTGGGGATCCTCAACGTACTCGTCCTGAAGGTGATCTTATTTTTGGGCGCAGGTGTAAAATGCTAGAGCTTTTCGTTGATTCATGTCAATTTGATGGAACCATTCACAAAATCTAGTGAATTATAAATTGGAGCCACGAAAAGCTGGGAGCTTCGTTTCTATAACATGACCATTTCGCCTTTCGGGCGTCAATTGAAGCGGAAGTGGTGTCGTAGGAAGTGGCCCGCTCTGAGCGATCTGCGCCAAATTTCGGATTCGCTTGGTCCAATCAAGCTTTCTACCTCCTGGAGATCGTGAATCAGTAGTACATCAGGATTAGATTCGTCTCGAAATATAATAAACACTGACTTGTCCATCATTGTGCACCTCCCCCCCCCAATTCATTGTGCAGGCCATGTCCCACTTAGCAAACCTCTACATATGGCTTTGAATGGAAACAAAGTGCGTCAACATCCCAAAAAGGAATAGTCAGCAGTGAAAGCTCCATTTCACCCTTCCTTTAATGGCAGTTAGTGCTAGAAAGTGCGAAGAAACGCTTGTGAGCCAAATGAATGGGGATTATCGCTTAAGCTTAGGGACAAGGAGCCCGGAAAAGGTGAACTAATTCTTAGTGCACTTTGTTCGCCCACCCATCCAAGAGCCCCTTCCTCTTACAGTTGGGCTTTGGCGGGAACTCCCTCTGCCTCCTTCCTCAACCTCAAGAAGCTAGAAACAGAAAGCTAGAAATGTTCAAATAAGGACTTGATATTGCCATGTTTCATAAGTTTAGGATCACATCGAGGTTACCCCGTTACTACTGCAGCGCTTAAAAAGGGTTTCAAAGGTGAAGATGATCCCGCCTACGAACTTCAAAAGGCAAAAGGGCTCTTATGCAGCACAATCTTTATCAGTGGAACTGAGGAGGCGTACATGCCAGATCCAGCCTTTTCTACCAATTCTTGCGGGCTCAGACTGGCATCAATTAAAGGACAAGGTTGCCCTGGCTGTTTTTCAATCCACCCCTCTCGCTTACAGGGATAAAACTGTCTACTGAGGTATATTATTTTTGCCACTCACAGCCCATGCAAACACTTTTCTTTCATAATAAATAGTCAAAAAAGTCTTTTGCTCATGCCTGAGGAAATTTGGATGAAGTAGCTCACCAGTCCCGGAGTCACTTCCCCGATAGTCATACCTGGCTCACAATCACTACTTCGCTTCTTTGCTCTACAGCATAAAAGTGCAGAGAACTAGAAGGCGAAGTTTGCAGCCTCGAGAAATCCGTTCTGCAAAATTGCGAGCGGTACTTCGACGACACTCATTCTTGGCGCTGGCGCGATTACCTCCTGGGCTCAGCCTTAGCAGAGCGCAGGTAACCGTAGTGTCATCCATTAGCGCCAGCGCCAAAAATGAATGTCATATTCGTGATCAGGATGTTGAATTACCCCTATATACAAGTTTTTAGCGGATTTGGTGATCTTGCC
>MU951125.1:0-10602 GCA_036418165.1 Cooperia oncophora
GTTCGTCTCTGGTGGAATCATTTCTGTTAGCGCGATCCTTTCTGGAGCTCCTTAACCATTACCTTTCGCCTGTGAACGTACTTTGAACACAGATGAACCTCGATCCGTTCGCTATGCGTCTGTTAAACAGCACAGCTGGAGAAAATAACAGGATATCACGCAAAAGCATGAGAGGCACGACTGCTTGGATAAATGTCTCTGACACCTCGTTGAAGAAGATTGCTTATGATTAGCTACAGCAGTACCCTCGAGAACTCTACAGCATTCCTGGCGGAAAGAAGTTGGAAAGAAGCAGAGTTGTCAATCTCCGTTCTTCATCTTTCACGCGGCACTCACCTCATCTTGTTACTGACTGTTTAGCAGAACGCAAGAACTTATTTACCAGAACATCTTCAAACTTGCTGGTACGAGTCACGAAACTGATGACAGGAGCCGAAACGTTGCTTTCTGCCTTTTGCTGGGTACTTTTGGTTGAGATCTTTGCCTCTCACCGCTCTTTTTCGTCGGCTGAGGCATCACAATTGGACGTACTCACTCATATATGGAACTGCTCCGAAAATCACTGATGTGGATGAAAGAACAGTTCAAGAACGCTATTTGTATCACAGGAACGCTCGGTTATGGGTAAAAGTCAGACCACGGTTGGGATTCGAACCCGCATCTCCCTCTCACCGAGCGGTTGCGGTATTCATTACGCTACCGGGGACACATTTAACTGCTCATGGTCAGTCCGATAGCACTTTGTGCCATGGCCTTATAACATTGTTTTACAATGTGATGAGCCGGTCAGCCGATAATGGCAGTTATCCAACCTAAAAACAGCTCAAAGCATGTAAGAGCCTCCAGCCAGCGGTTCACTAGCGATCGGGTAACCTGCTCGTCTTGGACGTGTAAAACCGTACGGTCATGGCACAAAGTGCCATTGAGCTGAGAGAGTAATAGTGGCTGGATAGCAACCGTCCGGTGAGCGGAAAATGTGGGTTCTAGTCCCATCCGAGGTCCAAATTTTGTCGATAACTCAGCATTCTTGTGATTATTTTCGGAGCGCCCACAGCAGCATCAAGCAAAATTATCAAAGTAAAAGCAGCTGTTCGAATCGTTCAGAGGAATGGGCTTGAGCTCAGGATGAGCGAAAACATAAATGTAGGGCAGTGATCCCGACGAGCTTTCGAGTTGTTTTGGTGTTGGAGACTGTCAAATGGACTTGCCTTATCCTGTCTCCAGAGAGGTACAGTGTTGCAGGCCTAGAGTTTTAGCTGTCATCCTGATGCCGACAATTATTTGTACGCATATTTTATGGCATCCTGTAGGGCGTTTCGAGGGACTTACTCTGCTTATTAGGCAAGTGTGGTTAAACTCCTGAAAATCATCATTACCCTGCTTGAAATCATGATTTCTTCTCTCACAAGCTCATGACCGAGAACATCGACGAATATATCAGTAGAATGCGATTCTTCTCGTAGACAAAATGCTATGAAAGATATTTTTGCAATGCTTTGGAAAACTCTTGTATATCAGTTGCAAATGCACTGAACCTATGAATCATCTATACGCTAAGCAGTGACGATAATAAACGAACAGATTGATAAACTCGCTACTTGTACAAAGGTTTTCTATGTTTCCGCCGCGGGAGAGGATGCCGCGAGTCTCGAGAAAAGTTACGGGTTGCTGCGAAAGAGAGTATCGTTTGTCGACGGCGCTCCCCGACCCACTCGCGAAAAAGAACAATCTGGGCTTCATCAGTTCATGCACTTGTAGTGAATGAATTAGCGATAGCTTATTATTTTACTTGAAAGACCAGGAGCATCAGGATGAAATCACGCTAGGCTGTACCATCCACCCGACCGCTGACGAGACGGGCAACAGCAATCGTAACGCTGAAGCTGAGCGAACTGTCCGTGCCCGCACCATCGTGGGGTAGTGCACAGCGAGAGGCAAGAACATTTAACGTCAGTACTCGTGATTGGGCACGGACCACGAGTACCGAACTCAGCTATATGTCCCTACAGGCCGAGGAATTCACGTGCGACATCTCTGAGCAGGACGCTGCATAATCCCGTTCATCAACAGAGATCTACATAATGCCTTTCCAAGGGAGGTGCCCTTATAAGGGCCCTATCAAGCCACAACATACCGACCCAAACGCCCGCCCGCCCACAAATGGACGACCGTTCCTGACGCTCTAATCGATTCATTTGCTAAGCAAATTATGAAGCGAAGGGATTGGTATGAAGCGGCCGTGATGCTGCATGGATATATGAGTACACATATGCAGCCGTACCTTCGGTAGCGGTTATTGGCAAGATGCCTACAGGAAACTCGTCCAAAATTGATTTCTAACACATTGAGAACGGAGGCTCTTTCTTCGCAGGATTTTGACCGTTTCACTCCGTTCTTTCGCCATTTCCCCACTATATAGCGCCCTACTAGCATTTTAGGCCGAGCACCAAATCATCATGCCAACTGCCTTTAAACAGCCAGGCAAGACAACTCGTCTCGTGGGTGTGGCATGGCTCACCAGGCCTACCATCGCTGCATACTACTATAGTCTTGTTTCATGCAGCCTTCCGCTGCCTCTATACGCCCTTTCCTCGACAGTGAGTAACAAATGTCATCGTGACTCGGTCAAGAGAATGATGACTGACTTGAGAACGCCACAACGCCGCTGGCTTCATACATAGTCTTCGACCACGATGATCTTAGGTTTATTAAAGTGACGTGCTTGGAGCCAGAGGGAACACAATACGGCAATATTCTGAATCATATGTATCGCCACCTCGGAAGAACACTGAGGCATTCTATGGAGAAAATGTCACCATTTTCACGCTAAATACTAGGGGCTTTCATTGCCTGGGATTGTCAGGGAAAGGATCTCGCAAATGCCCTCGCCTCCCGAAAAACAAAAGTGAACTGAGCCGCTGAAACAAAGTCAAAATTGACAGCTGGGAACCGTTTTTTCTGTAGCTGAAATATCCTGAACGGACACCGCATACTGCACAAGGTGATGAGAGACCCTTTCGACTGCCTAAGAAAAAAAATAACCGCCATTAGTCCTCTTCTCTGGCATGTCTGCGCTGCCTTAGTTACACTGAATCTCAAACATTTCGAGCGCGATTCAATAGGATATATTGGGTTGGCACATAAGTACTTTCGTTTTTTTTCAACCGGAAATTTCGTTCCAAAGATGAAATGTTTTGCTAGCAAGCTTGATATCATCTGATAGGAAACTTCACGTAGTTTTAGAATATCAAAACGGCTTCGGTTGAGGGAATAATTTTTGTGGATTTTTTAGTCGTTGAAGTTGAAAGCGAAGTCGGCGAAAATTAGCACCTTCGACAACTGCCTCTATTTACGTATAGTCGAAGTGCTAAAATCGCTTAAGCTGCTCCATACATTTGGAAAAGGTCGAGCTAGAAGTTCCAGCAAGGGAATCTCACTAGGACGCTTTGGAACGAATTTCAAGAATTTTGAAGTTACCAACCTTCACCTCGCCGATATTGGGCAGCTCACGTCTGTTCCACCTGAAATTTTATGCTAATATTTGAATGTTTCGCTGATATGTTTTGCATGTTCTGATAGCAAATTTCGTGCTCTATAACACTGCTATAGAAATCTGTTCTCCAGAGGTGTTTGCTTTCTGTTAAGTTCAGGTTATCATTACGGAACGCGAAGTCGTTGAGAACTAGCGTTCCCGTTCTCCACGAATTTTATGCTAACATTTGAATGTTTCGCTAATGTGTTCTATATGTTCTGATAGCCAATTTCGTGCTCTATAACACTGCGTTGCAGTTATTTTGAAAATCCGTTTGATGCCTTGTTTTTTCAGGTGGATAATATGGAATGTCAGGTCGATAAGCATCAGCACTTCAGACATCTCCTCCTTTTCGCATTCAACAGAGGTATCAGAGCTGCTGATGCTGCTCGGGAAATTCGCGAAGTGTACGGAGAAGATGCCCTCTCTCTCAAAACAGCCCAAAATTGGTTCAGACGCTTCAAGAATGGTACTGATACCTCTGTTGAATGCGAAAAGGAGGAGATGTCTGAAGTGCTGATGCTTATCGACCTGACATTCCATATTATCCACCTGAAAAACAAGTTCAAACGGATTTTCAAAATAACTGCAACGCAGTGTTATAGAGCACGAAATTGGCTATCAGAACATATAGAACACATTAGCGAAACATTCAAATGTTAGCATAAAATTCGTGGAGAACGGGAACGCTAGTTCTCAACGACTTCGCGTTCCGTAATGATAACCTGAACTTAACAGAAAGCAAACACCTCTGGAGAACAGATTTCTATAGCAGTGTTATAGAGCACGAAATTTGCTATCAGAACATGCAAAACATATCAGCGAAACATTCAAATATTAGCATAAAATTTCAGGTGGAACAGACGTGAGCTGCCCAATATCGGCGAGGTGAAGTTGGTAACTTCAAAATTCTTGAAATTCGTTCCAAAGCGTCCTAGTGAGATTCCCTTGCTGGAACTTCTAGCTCGACCTTTTCCAAATGTATGGAGCAGCTTAAGCGATTTTAGCACTTCGACTATACGTAAATAGAGGCAGTTGTCGAAGGTGCTAATTTTCGCCGACTTCGCTTTCAACTTCAACGACTAAAAATCCACAAAAATTATTCCCTCAACCGAAGCCGTTTTGATATTCTAAAACTACGTGAAGTTTCCTATCAGATGATATCAAGCTTGCTAGCAAAACATTTCATCTTTGGAACGAAATTTCCGGTTGAAAAAAACGAAAGTACTTATGTGCCAACCCAATACATCCTTCATCATGACGGACCGGTGTGGGCGTGGTCGCCCAGTCAGATATGCCACAACTGTTGAAGCCCGTTCTTCCAGCCCTTTTTGTTGAAACCCGTATGCGACAAAAAGTGATAGAAAACGAGTAATAACGGGAGGAGAATAATTAATCAGAATGTCACTTCGCAGACGCTCAACAACTTGGTGCACAGAAAAACTTTGGCACCGCGCCAAAAGCAGCCGCACCATGACACGCCCCACCGGATCCGCAATGATGAGACTATACTTTTTTTGGCAATAAAAATCAAACTCACACAAGCAACGAAGCGAAGAAGAAGAAAGTGGGAAGATGTCGAGAATGAGGGCGTCAATTCCTTTATTTATTTAACTTGGACATTTCAGAGAAACAAAGATTCAGAAAATTTTCTTGATATAGCTTTCATGTCTCGGTTTTCGAGCTTAGGTTGCGAATTTACGTAAGTATATAATGTTAGCGATTAGTGACCAACGGTCGCCACCTTCACTTGGCGCGCCACTCTGGAGCCCAGATGGCGTTTCGCACGAGGACGATACCAGCCTTCTATAGTTCACGATATGGCCTAATACCGCGACTCGTCTATGAAGCATAAGAACGTCGACTAGAGCTACTACCTCCCCGACATTTATATAGGGCAAATCACTTTCAAAGCCAGAACGATTTCGAATGGAAGTGAAATGCAGGGCGCTTAAAAAACGGATTGATCGACACTCGTAGCATTATCCTTTTTCACAATGTTTGTCGGGTTCTTGTACGCCAAGAAATGTGGCGAGTTATGGCACAAAAAATTCTCTAAATAGAGCTAGAGAAATTTGGAAACCAAAACTGATTCCAAAAGAAATCCTTGCTCATAATTCCTCACTTCCCCCACAAATCCTATCCGCAGCCTCAACGTGGCGTGGGGGTGAACGGTTTGGACTGTTCCAACACCGTACCAATGCGGAGGGTGCCACGTCAGAGCCTGGCGAGCTACGCGTGGTTAATTTTCTTCTCGAGCAGAGAGAGTTCATTGGGCAACTCTTGCACGTTGCAGGGACGAATGGAGACGTTACTGGCGCCTGAGGAACTCGATGATCAACGGGAGCACAGGTGATAGGTGAATTCCTCACTTAAGTGGCTCGGACAGGAACGGTAATTACTTACGTAAGCGAACAAATCAAATGTTCGTAAGCAGCGATTAGCCGCGTAGCGCTTCCAAACGATTCCATGTTGAGAGGACAAAAGTTATGGTGGACGTCCATATAACAGTAGCGCTGTGTCATGTTCTGCCACTGGGGATTGCTAAATGATCCTCCTCAGAATTTCCTTCGTTGACATAACTTCACCCATATCGCCGTCCTGCCTATTTTCTTCCTGAACTTCCTCTAATTCCTACTTTTTTTCCGGAGTTTTTTTTTCAAAAATTTCTTTTTCTTTTGGAAATTATGCCGAACGTGGGAAGGGGTATAGCGCAGTCAAAAAGGAAAACCCTAGCAGAATCCAATCACTGAAAGATTCTTTCGAAAAGCAAATACCCCTCCCTCCGCTTGTTGGGGATCCCCCACCTACGACGTGCCCTGTGCGCGCTCTCTCACATCCCGAACGGCAAAATCGACACTAATATAGTCTCAATGTTAGTTGCAGGATCAGCGAAGACTACGAGAGAGTCACAAACTATGCCCGACGGCATGGAGACTTCCCCCATGAGGTTAATCTGCGCTTACTGCTAATTGCATTTCAGCGAACTCTGCGATAAGGATGTGCATATTGTGCACAGAAGCGTTATCTTGCCCTGTAGAAGCTGAATAACTCCCCTGGGTAAAAAGAAACGAGAAAAATCATGGAGAACACACTAAGCAAGGACCCGGACTCTGGCTCTGGACAAGTTCTCCGCGGCTGCTAATTCTCTGCCAGCAAAGCGATACCCTACCGCCTCTGGTTCACTACTCATTTTTTTGTGTCATCCAATGATAATACCATGTAATAAAAAAACGAGAAACGGGGACTTAAAGCCGAAGCCGTGACAGAAAATAGCCTCTGAGTCGGTGGGCGGAACCACAGGAAAGGCGTCAGCACTGCCACCCACGAGGGTCGCGCCCTCTCCACTTCCTTCCTGTGAAACCGCGAAAATGGCACAGTACCCCTGTAGAGACTGAGGATCACACTGTTTGTGGAAGGAAGAAAGCCTATGACCAGGACTGTTTTTAGGCGTTTTGAGCTATCGCTCAAATGGCTCAGTGGATTTAGAGCAACTACGCTCAAGAAATCTTGATTTGAACACTTACCATGGAAATCTCATGCTATTTCGCCTATTTCAAGGAGTAACAAATCTTACAGGTAGATAAAAGAAAAATTAGCCAATGAGCCTACCTCGTCATATGATTTTCCTAACGTGTTCTCCCAATTCCGTAGAGATTCGTAGAAAATATAGTCTTTGACGAAAAGGCTGGGAAACATCCGCATATTCACAGTAAAGCAATCGTCGATCGGCCGTTAACACATTCACAGCAGTCGCGTTTCTTGTCGACCAGAGCGTTGGATCGTGTGCTGTTTTCAGAGCAGCAGTCATTCAAAACAGACCATACGCAGCGGTCAAGAGAAATAAACGATCTGCAGAAGGATGACTAAGGACTCGGAGACCATCACAGGCAACTAAATTTGGTTAAGACAATCTATGAAGATTCTAATACTTTGAGTTAACGCGCTCAGAAAATAGCGAAGTTTGCAGACGATTTGGTTCGAAAGGCTGGGCAGGGAAGTACGTTTTTGTTGTGGTTGGCAATAATCCGGCCTTTCCCATTCTGAGATGAATGTATGAACTGGAGAAGATCGATGGCGATGGACAACACTTTACTGGCAATGTGATAGAATGAAAAGATTCCTACGATGCAGCAATTTCAGCACTCTCCTCCCCCACAACTTCAAATGTTAGTTTCCGTCAATCATGAACGATCGCTCCGGCCGTTCCGCATCGATTCACACACAGATATACTCGATGCATTGGTGCAACCTCCACCAGTTTGTCACAAAGCCTACTTCTGTAGAGTTATCAGTCATTTCAAATTTCCATCCGGTCAGATTAATTAGAGTCCTGTTCGCTTCAAATGTTGGGGCGGATCAAGTAGGGACGGAATTGGCGTAGCGCCAACCATTTTCTCTCTTTCTTTCTCTTGCTAGCAGCAAAACTGATATCGTCTATTAACAGTCGTGTTCCAGTTGTTCAGTCACAACAGATCCGTTTTTGGATCTACTGTGAATGAACAGCAAAAGGTCCACCAATAAAAACCCATGAATCGAGTGAGTGGACCCTTTGCGTAATTCCTCCTACACTAATCCCCGACCACTCAGCCAACTGGTGCTGGTCTCTCAATGCAAAATGAAAACTCTTCACATGGATCGTCGTGGTTCCCACAATCAGTGGCAAGTGAGGAGAGAAAAGTTTATTCAGGACACATCATTGGTTGGTGGTTTTGGTCGACCGTAAGACCTCTCACCTAGAGGATGGCTGATATGACCCACGAGTTCCCTCCTCATCGATCTCTCGCGAGGGAGCATCTACTCTTTTGGGCATTGGCTCGACCGTGGAACACCCCGCCTCCACCAGAGAATGGCTGATGAGACCCCCCCCCCCCCTTCGCTCGCATTGAACTCGCGAAAGGGCGCATTCATCCGTGTGGGGCAATTTTTACTCGCTCCGTACGACCACCTCTGAGAGGTGCTCTGGTAGCGACTCACCGTCCACATCCTCCCATCTATCTACACCTTCCCAAATTCCCCAACTTCTAAATCCTGAATCAAGAAAGAAAATAGAAAACAAAAGCCATTAAGTCAAGTTCACATTTTTTTGCATCAAGCCAAGCTCAGTATCAAAGAAAATTGCAGTTTTTCCGGATTTTTCCGGCAATTTTCCTGGTTTTTCCCAAGAATTTTTTCCTACTGTCGCGAGCCACTCGCATTTTCGGACTGCACACTTCACTGAGAAGAAGTCAAACGAATCTGAGTGCCCATATATATCTTCATCAATGGCTCACTGAAGGGAAGAAAGTCAAACGAATCTAAGTGGCCATTTTCCATATCTTCATCATGTGCTCTGAGGGCAGGGTACAGGATCGTAATGTGTGACGTGGTGGTGTTAGAACGACCCCCCCCCCACCAAAAGGGTCTCGGTGAGACCCCTCTCCCCCAACATCACCTACCAATTCCCCACATTTTCCAGTTTTTCACCCGAACTTTTCCGTCGAGCGGACATCAAATTCCTTTCAACATGCGACCTCCACTCTTTCTCCCAACGACCAAATACGACCCCCACCACCCAGCGGAAACGTACGACCCCCTATGTTTTTCACGCAACGATGCTGTAACCTGTCTGAGGGTAACGATGCATTCCGCGATTGCAACTCTGTGGTTAAAAATTAAATAAGTGCTGATTGACTAATCAGTAAGGCAGCGTTCATACTTCGCGACAGCAGCGGCGATCGCGGCGACCTCGACCTCGGCGATCGCCGCGATCGTCGGTACATGGCAGAGCGCGCCCCAACGCTATTACTTGCGCTCCGAAGGCTTTTGGGAAGAAGCGACTCAATTTCATGCTTTTTTTCCTTTAACTGCAATTTTCTTAGATACTGAAGCTTGGTTTGACACAAAAAAGGTGAACCCAACTTAATGGCTTTTGTTTTCTATTTTCTTTCTTGATTCAGGATAGAAATGAGCAAAAAGCGTGAGAGCTTCATTTAGGGTAGGTTTTTATTGTTTCTTTTTCATTCGTCGAGCTTATACATGAGGTTATAAAGTTTTCACCTGTTGATGTTGCGTAAAATGATTAGTGTTTTGGTTCCTAGGTGAGTTTCTTTCTGTTTCTTTTTTTCTTCGTTGTTTGAACTCGACTTGTAAACTATAAATGTTTTGGAAGTTGGAACAGTTCAGACGACAGGAACTTTTAAGGCGCTCGCATAAAGGCGCTCGCATGGCCTCATCCCAACCTAAAAAGAAGTGAAACCTCCTTACCTCATATTCCAGATCCGCTTATGTATAGAAAGTCGTAAGTTATCAGTTAGTAGCCATTATTAAGAGAAAAGAAGGTCTCACAAGTTGGATTTCCTTATTTATCAAGCGAGCAGTCCATAATAGCGTTGGGGCGCGCTCTGCCACGTACCGACGATCGCGGCGATCGCCGAGGTCGCCGCGATCGCCGATCGCCGCTGCTGTCGCGAAGTATGAACGCTGCCTAAGAAAAACAGAACAAACCCGTGAGGCTACAAACGGCAGATGGAGCCAGAACACCGAAGAACAAGACAGAAGAACGATAGATGAGAGAGCACGCAGATGCACATGCGTACAATGGGTATTTTCCGACTGAAGGAGTTCGATCAGATTCCAGTAACGATCTGGCGTCGTTAGCACGTCCTTCAAGTGGCGAAGTTGGGTACTCTGTGCCGTTGCGGACTTACCTGACCATAAAAGAAATTCACCATCGGGTGCTCGCAGAGCTTTCATAAGTCAAGTGCAAAAACCGCAGCAGTTACCGTTCACCGCTATTTACATCTGTCACTGCTGAGCGGCTGTAGTAATACCATTGGAGCACCGCAACCTTTGTGTTGCGAATCGGTGGTCGCCTGTGGGCCACATACAAGGGTCACCGAAGGATCGGTGAGCTAGGTCATACTCCAGGAGCAGTCCTACGTCCGACTCGGCCGATCTCGAACGTAACCTGTCGCACCTAATGACATCTAACTACCTAGAGGCTACTTTCCCCGCAATCCGCTCTGTACATATCATTGAAGTAATAAATGGTTACACCCTTACACCAGAATACAAGAAAGGACTAATCT
>MU951128.1:0-19575 GCA_036418165.1 Cooperia oncophora
TGGGACTGTAAACTCCTATGATGGTATGAGATGGTACGAGTGAATTACTTTGGTTATAGGACTCTAAAGGTCCTCACAATTGACCTATTATGTAGCTTTGTTCCATCCGGTGCCCCCTCCGAGCCGAACTCTGCCCCTATATGTCCAAGGATCTTTTCAAGAAATGAAGAACTGGTGCTATGCTCATGAGAGCCATGAATGAGGTCCATCACAGCCTGAAGTGACCACACGGAAGGACCAAATTCAGGCTCAGGGGGATTCACGATCTATGAAAAGAAGCCGGCATCTCGAGCTTTGTTTGCGGTGGAATATTAGGAATGCTAGAGAAAAGGGATAAGAGATTAGGGCCCTGATGTCGCTCGCTAGTCAGAAAAACAGCCGCAAAAACCCCTGCGCTCGCACCAACGGCGCGAAGGACAAGCACTATAACGCCAAGTGAATGTCCTATTCCTACCTAAAAAGTGCCATCTACCCTCGGAAACACCCTTCAATGAACAACTCGCTCAGCGTTGCGAAAAAAGGGTCATAAATAATCCCATATCGTTCAATCTAACCTTCCCCGTAAATAATAGCACCCCGAATGTTCACCAGCGTTTGGTAAAAATCTGATCTGCGTACAACCGTTCCGCAACTTTTTCAAATAATGGCAGATTTTTTGACTACTTTAGGACGATGATCTAAGGAGGTGGTCGTCTGAAGTGGCTAAAGAAATCGCCGAACAGAAACCCGAGTTCGCCGTGGTTCATGTCCAAGGACTCCATTCGGCAGATGATCCTGATTACATATCCCGAGTGATTATCAGCGGGTATACATTTTAGGGACTGTCAACACTTCAAATTCGTCCAGATCTAGAAAAAACTCTTGCAGGATACTTGATATTCCTGAAATTCACAAGCATTTCGATTCTTCGGTGGCATTCTTCGATACGACTATTACGGTAGGTGCTCAGCTGGGGAACATTACAAGAGCAATATAGTAACTTTATGCTTTCAGGGCCTTGGCAATCTTTATTTGTTCCGTGATCATTCTGCAGTACTGCATTTCGACAGATACCTGAATACCGGTTATCGACAAGTTCGTCCTGACAGTCCATCATATGGAACCGTCAGACGATGTTTTTCAGAAACACCTTCGCTGACAACAGCCGCCCTTAGTGCGACGGCAATTCTATGTGAGTCATAACTCGGTTTTTTTTCGTTTTCCGACTTCCGACTACTAACTCAGCCAGTAACCCTGGCTTAAAAGGTTACTGATGAATCTTTCGGCTCGTGTCCCGTCGTTCGATTCACGCTTAGTATTAGGCAGCTTCCATCTCCTTTCGCATAGAGTCCAGGTTAACGTCTTCATGAGTCCTTCCATGATGAAGCTGCATATCCTTGAAGAGTGCTCCCCTCAGCTCCGTAGGAATAGCATCGCTCCAGAAGCCATCATAGGGGTAAAAAGGCCACAAGACTTATGCCCTCACACCTCTCTTATGAGCCTCTTTCTTATGCGTTGCTGCGTCTGACGCGCGCCAGTTCTCCGTCCGAAACTTATCCTCAAGGATGCCCTGAGCTATGGGCGAGTCAGACCCCGACCCAATACGAGACGCCATTACGTTAGCGAACGCGAATCGCGTCAGCTCATCTAGCTCGACTTTGAAACAGCCTACAGCATTGTGATATGAAGTAGCTGTGCCTTCCCAAATTCCTTCCTCTGGTAGGGTCCCGCCTCCCTTCCCATGCGTGACTTGGCCCTACCAGCTCCCTCACTCTCTCAACTTTCCCATCACTTTTTTATTCTTCAGCAAATTTTCCAATTTTTTCATTTCCCTATATCGCAGACGACTCCTCTCAAGCAGACAGGGGGTTCTCGCATCAGATCCGAAAACCAATCCAAAAAGCAAGCAAAAGATCTCCCTCACAAGCCCAAGTAGACCAAATACCTCCGAAAGGATTCCCTCAGCGATACTGCAACTGCTCTATCGTTACTCGCTGGATCGTTAATTTCTTCTTCAAACTCATTCAAAATTTTCCTCAAATTGCTGATGTCGGAGACTATGAACGCCGATTAACCAGAATCAGTAGTCGTGCAAGTTGCATCCACAAATAATTATCCTCATGCAGATTTTTACCACAAGTTATCTCCGTACTCTTTAGAGAGATGACGGCCACACGCTGACATTCGCAGAAACGACGGATTTCCTCCTGACTCGATTCAGAATCCATGGAAAAGAGGTGGGTTCTGAAACTCGTGTCCCATTCGATAGATGAACGAGGTGGATGGTTTTCAGATGACATTTGTCAATCTCAACCTGCACTCGGTTCCGTTCGAAGATGTGAATGAGATCGTCGAACACGTTCAGGTCACGAAAGCTGCAAGGAAACGTAACGAAGAAATCGAAACTTTATTGAGAGAGTAAGTAGATTGTTATATAACGACATGTTGCAGCCCTTGTTAAAGGATCATCTCATCATCTACAGTCTACTTCGCTGTGCACGAAGGGGCGTGTCAGGCGGATGAGTTTGGCGCGGTGCTGAACCCGTTCTCCTTCACTTACTGAAACGAGCAAGAGACAAGACTGTATAATATCGTTCGTATCACTTGTTTTCTCCAACTGTGGTCGCATACCAGCTTCAACAACTGGCAGAGAACGTTGGCGCCATGGCACACTCATGCTGCTTGACACGCCTCCTCGTCCGTAGCGAACTAAAGTACAGAGCGTAATTTTTGCGACGTCGGCAGCAGCAGCCCTTATGGGCCGCCTTCGTCCCAACAACCGCTTGAGCAACTACGATTCTGGGATCTCGAAGTCTTTCTTGCTCAGATGCCGCCCATAAAAGTTATTTGGTAATCCCGGTAACTTTTGACGCCATTACCTTTTTTCACCAAAATCGATATAAACTTACGTTCTGGGGTTGTTGGCATCGTCATTACGAATGTGACACTCATTTTTGGCAGAGGCAGCACTTAGAACCTAATGTCCAGTGAGTGAGACCAACAAATGGCTCCAAATAACGCCTTGGCTACAAAAATGTTTCATATTCGTACTCATTGCCAAACAACTTGTACGTAAGTCTTGCGAGTTTAGTGAAAAAGGTGGTGGTGCCAAACTGGCGCCTGTTGGAGCCGATAGGATGCTGTGGCGATGTGCGAAGTCGTTGATTTCCGTTGGCACAGCCTTCCTTCACCATATTACCGAAAGGGGCAACACTGCTTCCGGTATTACGGTGTAATATGGTAGGTGGTGGAATAAGGTGGGCGTAGTAGTAGGCCCGACTCCACCCATGCGGTCTAATACAAGTCACGTTGGACAAGACTGACAAGAGCTTCACTGATTCGATAATCTCCTAGGAGAGGGAATGTTGACCCGAAGTTTGGTAGTCTCATGAATCACTGGGTGATATTTGCAGTCCTCATCATTGCGAACTGTCGGAGGCGTGAGCAGCGCGGTTCGAGTCCGCGTTCGGCTCCCTTGCTCTACCAATATATGCCAATACCAGTTAATAAATATACCAATTAATATACCAGTTAAGTGTATATATAAGCATTCAGTCCCCTCGCTATTCTGAGGGTAAATTGAGCGCGAACTCCATCCGAATTTGCAATATTTCCCTGGCAATAGGCAGACTTTTTCACAGTTTACCTCTTCGTGTGAACGTCATCACAAGTGATCTGGGTGTTTTCAGACTGGAGGCTGAAGGCCTACGTGACGATGCGATAATCGTTGGCGGAGCGTTCAACGCTCAACTTCATGAGACAGACTTGCTGACGGTTCGCGTGCACTTGTGGTTCCCATCTATTAGATACCTTTCTAAAAAGCACTCTTATAGTATCTAGCTAAAACACACAAATGGTACAAAACATAGCCAAGAAGGATGACAACACAGGGAAAGTCGAAGCCATTCAACAATATGACAGACATGGCAGGGTGAGCTTAATCTCCGTTTCATTGTGAGGGAGTAAACTAAGGATAACATGCCGGATCTGCAAGAGTGAGTTTTCGCTTACAGACGGTCGTGGAGGCTCATAGGTGCTGACTGGTTGACACGTCCCAATGTCTGTCTGCCTGTGAAAACTTTCAACTGGTTTGTAAACTATATCCTCTTCCAGAACGTCACGACTGTCGAACGCCAGCGATTCGATTTGCATTCCATCCATGACTGGTTTTTCCGACTTGGTCGAGGACAAATGGTTAAGAAGTGATTCTTTGAACTCAGTTTTCACTGTTCACTGAATTATCATAAACTCGAATGTTCCCGACGGCGTTCCTGTTTTCCAGATACAACGGCGAACTGGCTCCAGTCACATTCAAGGGTCAATTGATGGAACAGAGTGTTTTCTTCCAGGTGAGACGGTGTTGAAAACAGTGCATGGGACGTGAGTTACTCATAAAGATCCGATGTAGGCTTGCATGTAAGTGGATCTTTGCCATAACCGAGGCGCCCATTTCCGCAGCAGTGAAGCTGTGCCAGTCAGGGTATGGCAGCGTGAGGTGTGAAATGGTAGTGTAGGTACGACCCCCTCCCCCCACCCAAATGGGGGTATCGGTACGACCCCCTCCTTTTCCCCAGCACCTACCTGCAGCTACCTTCCTACATGTTCCCAGCTTCCCACCAGATTTCAGCCCCCAAGAATTTTCCGTCGACCGGGGGGGGGGGAGCGGTAGGATGGCTCCCCTCCTGTGTGTTTCACACAACGACGCTGTACCCTGATGCCAATTCCAACAATAGAAACTAACGAAGCAGGAAGAATTATAAGAAGCGGACAATGTTTTGTCCTCTCATTTTCCAGTGCGGCAATTGCATGGATAGGGAGGCACCCACAGCGAGCATGTCGGCAAGCTGCCGAAAGCGCGCAGCCAAAGGTAGAGTACGACTGAAATTGAGATAGCGCTGTTATTTAACGTATTCGCCTATAGTCAGGCATATGCTTGCTCCTGCAGCACGCTGGTGTCTGCGTCTTTCGCCTGCGAGTGGAGTCTGAAACGATATTTGGCTATGACTACCCTTTGAGCTTATTTCGGGCTCTTTCAGGTGACGAAAATATACATTTCCTCAGCTGTGGACCCTTTTCTCGCACATGGCATCAGGGATGAGCGTGCAACGAACCTTTGAGGAACACCTCCTCGTAATTTCTTCTCTTAGCATAGGGATTTCCCCTTTATTTCTCTTCATAGATTCCACTCTTTGTTTGGAGTGGAGAAGCGGGCGCAGTTCGGCGAGGAGGGGGGCCATTTTGCACTTTTGCTACTTTCCATCGACGTGTCGACCTACCTAGACAGCCTGTTCTCGAGTTGACAGGTTTCACAATGATGGCTTGACGACCTTGCTCCAGCTTCACAAGAGTTCACAGGTTTCACCAGAGTGAGACTTGTAAACCGGAACTAGGGAAGCAATGAAAGTACAAAATGCCCCCCGTCGCCGAACCGCGCCGGAGAAGCAGAAAGAGGAGAAAGAGAGAAATCGAGTGGTAATGAAGGTAGACCAGGTTGAGTTTGAAAGCTCATACGACGCCCCGCTCCACTCTCCATGAGAGGTGTCGCATGGACCACTGCATCCTTCTCCTTAGTGGCTTTAGCTCCTCACAGCGCAAAGCGAAAAGAGGAGCAGTGACAAAAGCGCGACGGGTGGCCCGCTCCGCCCATACGACCAGCGTGGAATGTGCCATTACCGCAAATGTGGTACCCGCCAGCACGCTCTATTCCGGTGATGATTCTATAAATAAACTTGGTTCCCGGTGACCTCTCAGGATAGTCTACTTATTGGCAAAGCTTTTCGAGCCATCACAAAAATGATGATTAGTAGGCGAAACCCTAAGCCTTAACCAAACTTCAGACCTGACCCTCACGCCTTCTCTTGCTGGTAAATCCACCACAGGGACCACCCTCCGCACGCTTAGGTTAATGGCATTTACGTTTCCGAGTCTCTGAAACGGCTCTGTCAGCTCTACAAGCCATTTCCAAGCATAAGAAAATTCATCGACACAAATCTATGGCACAGAAAATAGGGAGAGAGTTTTGCGATATACGTTGTGGATTCAATCATTTCAGCCATCTCGACATTATGCCATCAGCGAGGAAACCGGTAAGGAAGAATTCATGCGCACGTTATGTCCAGCTTGGGCAGATCGCGTTCTCTACAACGAGAAGATGGACAAACTTTTCCGATATGTGAGTGCTAAAATCTCTTGTCGTTTTAGAGGCACATTGCATTTTTACCTGAGAGGTTAAATTGCATTTTTACCTGAGAGGTTACCTCCTCCCGTCTATAAGGAGGTCGAGGGGAGAACCGGGGGGGGGGCACGTTCACAGACACCACGATGAATCACTTTCGCCAATCGAAAACGAAAGCTAAGGACGCAAGTTGTTGCGATCGTCTGATGTTCCCTCCCGTATTACGCATTTACGTACATTTACTACATGGTCCTGCGCTTAATTTTCGTGCCATTGTGGCTAGCGGTCGAGTGCTCTGTTGCCCTCAATTTGTGATATCTCTTCCGTGTACGTTATGGTTCGCGGCGTTTCTCGCTTCTGTAATGGTAGCTATAGCGTCGAACCCTACTTATAACCAATTGTAAGAGGGGTCGTTACATATTTTTAACCCCTACTAGCTACGACTTATAGTCGCTGCAACGGGCCCATAAACCGACCCAAACATATGAGATCACTGAAGGGCAGTGGGCGCAATGGCTGGGGGCTAGTGGTCACTGCCAACGTCATTGGTGCGAGAAGGAGTTTGGGCCCACCCCTCTCAGCCCTTCCACCAATGACGCCGGCAGTACCCCCCCCCTCCCCCCGCCTCCAGCCATCGTGCCTACTGCCTTCAAGAAACAAGGGCAGTGCAATGATGTAACCCAAGACACTGCAAAGTTTTCTCAGAAATTGTTCTACCCTCTAGCCTGTCGGAATTCTTATGTAAATAGTGCATTCGTGGAAGATCCTAATGACTCACTTTCAGGATTCGTTCTGTGCTTCTGGACTCTACTATGGTTTGGTGGGTGAGAACGTGTACATTGGACAACACAAACCTGTAGCACTTCACGCCACTATTTGCCTAAAATGAGAATGGCAATGCCGATATGCAAATAAAAACGAACTGATCAGCTGTCTAGCAAACGTATTATACTTTGCTTATAACCATTGTGATTCTAAAAAATTCCTCTGCATAGCTCCAAGAGGGAGTAAAACTCCTCTTAATCGTCGTTGTGCCAGCCGTCTAATGGCGCCATGCACCGCGTTTGAAGCAATCTGTCCTACAACCGGGCTTCGTGCATGCTTTTAATGTCAATTTTCGCCTTTTATCAACAGAAGAATAAACATTGAATAGATCTCTTTTGTACCTACACTGTATACACTCCATATCTCGGGCATGTGGAGGGCGTGTCCGCATGCTTCATATGGACTTGGCGGTGGCTGCGCTCTTGGTAAGATATTGCCGATCAGGCAGAATTGTGAAAATGTCTTTGTCCTAGCACAAGGCAGAATGATAGTTGTCTCAAATGAAAATGTTTCACAAAAAGCGCATACTACTACATTTTCACATAAAGTATGCAGTCGCCCTCCCCATTTCTGGAATATGGGTGTATTGTTGGTCTCCTCGTAAACATGCGAAATGTCGACTGTATAGCCATGCGAAAGCGTGTGTCGAGATGGATCAGCTGTTGTCGAATGTGTAGCCCATATCACGGCACCTATGGAGGGCGTGCCCATGGACATAGTTGTAACCGTGACAGCGACAGACTGTTCATGATTAGGGCAGAAACATGAAAAACGGAAAGCGTGCATGGTGACTGTGACTGTGACGTGACTCTCCTTTTCCTGAACCTGCAGTTGTTGCCAGGTACGCAATGGCAGCTGCACTCGCAAGTAAAGCAGACATGACACGGATTGGGTGCCACTACATGGAATCGGATAGCGTCGGAAAAAACTTTCGCCTACTTGGAATGGAAGGACGTTGAGTACCTAAAGAAGACGGAATATCTGAGTGTGTCACCTGAGGTGAACCCCCTCGATTACCGGCTCCGAGCGGAGCTCAACAGGGTGGTCTGCAGTGGTGGAGAATCAACGACTTCGCTGAACTCAGGCGTGTCAATGGCGCTCGTTCAGAAGGCTGCGGTGGAGTATCATTGATAGTGTACAATGTGATGTTGAACACGGTGGTGGAAATGTCCAATTATAAGCTGTTTGGCTTCTAACTACTTCTACTTCAAAACAGCTTCAAAAACTCTTAAAGCATTCGGCCTTGCGGTTCCATGCCGATATCACTGTAGTTCGCTGCGGACGGTGGGGCGTGTCAGCCAGAATGAGTGTGCACAGTAACAAAGCCGTTCTCTGCTTTTTTGTTAAAGCGCGCACGCGACAAAAAGTGGTGGAAAAACGAGTAATACGAACGATATGATACAGCATTGTCACTTGCGCGCTTCAACAACTGGTGGAGAACGAGTTTGGCACCGCGCCAAACGCAGCCGCACTGACACGCCCAAACGTGCTCCGCGATACTTACACTATATCCACGATTTACGATTTACGGCTGACCGGCTCACCATGTTAACATTGTGCTGCTGTAAGGCTACGACATAAAAGCCGTTAAGCTGAGAGGGTAAAAGCGGCCCGGGTGGCGTAACGGAAAGCGCACTCACCCGGAAGGCGTGAGGTGCGGACTCACGGATTCCCGCCTGGGTACAACTTTTTGGCCACACTCAGCATCTTGTGATGTCAATAGAATTTGATAAGCGTGTAGCGTCTTACAACTTTAAAGACAGTATCCGCGCTCGAGAGGCCTTCGAAAATGACTTCGCGCCTTCTGGAACCCTCTGCGCCTTGATGAAGATGATCCCGCTTTTATCCATCAATGGCGCGCGATGAGGAAGTTATCGCAATTTCGACAAGGCTCGCTAGGCTCACGGAGACGGTAGGTGGACGAGGCGTCTGGTCCCGAACTGCATCCGTCCCTTTAAAGCCCGCGTGTCCTTTAAGCCCGCGGTCCACTGCATTTGCGTAGAGTTGGCTCATAGCTCAGCTTAAATGACTTACTTCAGGTCGGCCGTGTAAACATGTGTGAAAGTCGCGAAAAGAAAAGGTTTCCCAAAGATTTTTCTGCTTCTTTTCTACTGAGAAGCTAACTATGGAATACTGGTGCATGACAGAGTACAATTGCCCGCAATACTTGATCGCGATAATTGTCTTTAACAGCGAGGAAGAAGCTTTTTTTGCCCTCTCCGTGTATGTGTGAGTCGTTTTGCAGTTCTCCTGCCTGAAGAACTGGAACACAAAAATTGCCCACATCTGTCGCTTGTGCGTGCTATGATGGATCATCTGAAAAGCCGGAAAAATTGCTTCATCGATCGAGCTACTCAATAGTGAGATAGGTGCGTTCCAAAATAGCATGGGATGTGGCAGCGCAGTTTCACAAAAAATATTACAGAAATGCGAACAATGGGGCACCAAAAACCGCGAGCACTTTTCGGCTATTTTATTGCTCCACATAACACCGTGTCAATATGGTACTGTCACACTCTACTTTCACACATAATCTCCCACAGTACCACTGATCATTACATAAATAGTTTATTTGTATCAAATTAGAAACTTAATCACAAGTGGACGAGATGTGAGACATGCATAGATATGAGATAACAAGAACAAAAAGAAAAGACAAACTAAAAACAATGTTCAAACTAAAAGAATACCCGCAGATGACAACAAAATATAAGTAATTCTTCGTACGATAAGAGGTGTTGACAAAGAAAACAGATAACAAATCGAAGTTTTCCATCTTAGTGTCTCCTTGGGCTACTTCGCATTTTGCTAGCACACAAGTCGCCTTCACCCGCGTGACCTACCACTTCGCTGTAGCGCCTAAAATTGAATCACAACTCAAGTAAGATCATGAAGAGTAAAAAAGAAACAAATCAAAATCTGTCAATGGAAAAGGAAAGAGGTCGGTGCAAGTGAAACTGGAATTAGGCCGCGTTCAGACTTCGCGATGAGCGAGTCGACGCGTTACCGTTGTAATAGCGCTCTATTGCTATAGACGGGAACGCAGCCACACCAGTATTGACCGACGCCGGCAGCTGGTGTTTCGGAGCGTACGGGAGAACAGGCGAGTACCAGACAGTGTAGGTAGACGCCATAAAACTGAAAGGCTTGCAGTACAGTAGCGGAACAGCAAAGCTGCTATTTTCTAACGCCTTATCTTGCATTCTGGAACTCTCCTATTCTCCTGTACCCTCGCTGGAATCGGCGCACTCAGCCTGATACTCTCCCGTTCTCCTACACCGTTATACAATCTTCCTTACCTCTTTTTTGGATCTTCAGCTTCTTCTCCCCCTACCACCTCACTCATACCATTCAAAATGGAAATAGTAGCAGCGGAACAACCATACCCCCAAGTAGCTGAACGTTGAGCGTGTTGAGCGCAGTGTGAACCAGTGGGCGGGCATTGTCTTCCTCTTGAGCGAATAGCTTCCCTATTGGGCATTTTTGCGTCACGAAAGTAGTACATCCCTGACCACGCAAACCAGACCATATTGCCCAAGGACAGCCTCTGTATATGGAAGGAACGTGACTTTAAGCCTATATACCCCGCTCTTCTTGCTTTCCCCATTTCAATAAGTTGGTGCTTAGCTAAGTTTGGACATCAGAACAAGACTTAATGGGCGCTACCACACCCTGATAACCTTGCCGATGGCTTACCCTCTCCCAGGGTTCGAGAATTTCGCATGGATGAGGCACCCTGTTCACCGATAACGCCACCTAATGAAAGCCATGAAAGTAGTCTACTCCCTTCTACAACGACTAACCTCTTTCTCGGTCTTTCTGAGCATTCATTTGTGCTTGCCATGTTATCATCTGAACTTGTGTCATCGTCACTGCTTGAACTGCTCGACGACGAGTCGCTACTCGAGTCATCTTCTGCTGGTCCATGCATTGACTGCTCCATAATGGGGATCAACTCAGGTCGTTCTTGGTTAAGCCTAAAGTCATGAAAATGTGAGCCAATGGGAATTAGACGAATTCAACAAATGAAGTCTCACCTCTTAAACCAGTGTTTACTGAGTTTCGGTCTGCCCTTTACTGTTTTTGGCCAGACTTGCGGTAAATTCGCTATGGAACAGAAATTCTGGGTAATTGCAATGGTGTTATCCTCGTTAATCACGACGTGCCACCAACCTGAAAGACCACGGCACATGTGTAGTCATGATCCCTGCAAACGGTAGGGCGTGTGAACGGGCGTGAATTGGATCACACCCAGATTACCCCTCTCGCCAATTGCTGAAGACTAATAAATGCAATCATTAATGGAAGGGCCGTCTCGAGAGAGCATCAGTCCATCCCGTCACATATTATCGTTTGAAAGGGACTACTTCCAAATTAATCTCACATAATCTACAACTACTTTGATAGACGCGTTCAGACTTTGTGAAGTGCGAAGATTTGCGACTAGGGTTAACAGATAATTTTCCCCTCAGACATGACCACAATCCCTTCCACCCCCCCCATTCCCTCTGCCATCCCACCTATCATTTTCCCGAATTCTCCCAAAATGAAAGCACCCCTCCAGTTTTTCTATTCAGAAAATTCTAGTTTTCTTGAATTTTCTCCCAAGAAACAGCCGTCGACTGGAGGATAGGGGGCATACGGCATATTCCAACGGATTATGCCCGGGAAAGCACACGCATTGATCTGAAGAACCTGCTTTAAGAGAGAACGCCGAAATCAGGCCGATCGACTCTGATCTGATCATTTGTCGCGGATTCTCCTGAATCGCAAATTCTCCAGTGCAATACGCATGATTTCCTTTTTTGGTGCATTCGCAGATTCCACATAAGCAAAGTAGATTGAGGCATAATGACGAAATTAATCCTCACCTGACGGCACAAACATCGTTTCGCCCGGACCTTGACGCGCCTCAATTACAGGATATTCTTTAGGCCACGTTGATGCACGAACACGATTGTAAACCGTCATGAACCAGGTTGTCGCCTCATCCGGATGTTTACCTTTCTCTGACTGGTACGGCTTAACTAGTGTTCGAGGCGCGTCCGGCGGGATAAGCACCCACCTATAAAAAAGATTTGCGAGGAACTTTTAAGGATTAAGAACAGAATGACAAAAGGATGCAGTTCTACCTCTTATGTCCCTTGATCAAAGCGTTCCAAGCGCTAGTCCCGAGGGGATCAATGTGAATGGATGTACCAGATCGAACTGGGCCCATCACAAACCATCTACAAAACACTGCTAGACATATGCGGTAGATTACATGAAATTCGTACCTATGGGGAGGTCGCTTCTTGTGATCAGCATAACTAAACAGGTCATCTTTGAAGAATGGCGGAATGACGAAATCTTCAAGAAGTTTCTTCGTTTTGTGACGCTAAAAAATTTCAGATCTCAGAAGGTCTTTGGATTTTACCTCCCCTCCCCTCCAATGCAAACTCACATCGCCGAATCCGCTGTCAAATATGTATAGAGGGCTATCGTCCACATTGTTCACCATGTAGTCTGCATAGTATTTCATTTTCAGTTTCACGGAATAACCGTCGTCATCCTCACCGCACTTGAACCGCTGGTTACGGTATTTTTTAGCAATCCTCTAGAATTCTTTTCTTGAATAAAAACTATCTATATGGAGCATAACATTTTTCAGTTTTTCATATGCAACAAAGCAGCGAGAAGCTAAACCAAACACCCTTCACTTCCCATATATGCCGCACCTGCATTTAATATCGTGGCAATCGTTTGGTGGGGAGGGGGTGGAACCAGGAGAAGTGGAAGGAGTCCATCCCCACAATGTTCTCTACAAATAGCGGCCACTCGAGGAAAAAAACCAGCCACTGGTAGAAAATGCTGCTGGTTGGCCCACTCCATGCCTACTGACACCGCCCTGACTGATCGCGGGGTCAGTAGAGGTGGAGTGGGCGAATCTGGAGCACTTACTACCAATGGTTGGCTGACCACCAAATTACTAGCCTACCAAAGTAGAAATTCTACAAAAAAATAAGCAAGATGGACTTCAAAGGTTTTAGGAGCGGTTACTACTGATGATGAATCATGAGTTTCCTCCATGCTCGCTCAGCCCCCAGTTGACATCATATTCCTTCAGCAATTCTTTACCTGAACTTCGCGATCCCATAACGACACATCGCGAACATAACGACCCCTTCACGAATAGATCTAACCACCGCATATTTTTACATGCGTCGCGCCGTCGCGCATCTTAGCAGATCAAACGTTCACGACGTCGCACGGGAATTTTCGGTCACGGAATCGAAAAAAAAACTTGGAACAAGCTAAACATCACCCTTTCTTGGGTCAAATACATTATATTCGAATTGAATCAAGAGGTTATTTCCTGATACATCTTGTCTGCGAGAACAGGTGAGATGGTCTGGCGCCATCCCGTTTACTCAATTTTCACCTGTTGTTGAAGCGGATAAGCTACAACAGTTGGTGAAAACGACTGATATGAACGCAGTCTTGTCGCTTGTTCGATTCAACAAACGGTGGAAAATAGGTTCGGCGCCATGCACCCCCCCCCCTGTCACGCCCCTTCAGCGAAACAACTGTATATCTCGCCCGAAGCCCCTTACCATTTTCCCCAATATCGCGGAGCCCAGGCGAAGAAATCCCGAACAATTGTGAAAATAATACTGCCTGAAAAACCAGAAACGTTTGAAGAAAATAACAAGAGCTCAGAAGGGCTGCTACAGGCTGCAATCTTTCTTCATAACGCGTACTTTTTGATTTGATTTTTGGGATATGCACTCTGCTGACAACGACGGTTTACGAAATTCCATAATTTCGAGAAAGAAGTGACTAGTATTGAAACTTACCGAAACCGTCCATTTTTCATGAGCCTGCCATTTATCGGTAAGACCGGTCAGTATTACAGGAATGCGAGGGATTTCGTATTTCTCGCGAAACTCATTGAGCGACAACTTCGTGGCATCCACCCTAAAATGAAAATACAATTCCCAAAAAAAGAAAAAAATGTCAATGGTTAATCCTCACCTCAAAATATTGTCCTTAAAATCAGGAAGCGCAAATTTCTGAGCAAGGCCAAGAGTGTCCCACCCATAGTTATTCAACTCTTAAACAAGAGAACTCTAACATTCAAATAACAAACCAACACTTGCATACCTGGCCTTGCTTTTCGTTTTGCTTCCTCAATACGACGTGCAGATCGGCGATGATTGTATGACACAGTCATAACTAGGAGACAGACACGCTCAGTGCAATCTGGAACAGGCAATTCAGTAGGATATGGTAAAAATTTCGGGTCTTTTCAGCATTCTGCACACTCGCTCGTTTTTCTTTCTGGCTCATTTTTAGTAACGGGTCTCATTCTGGTGACGCCTGTTAAAAACTTGCAAAGGTGCAAAACAGTAAAAGGGACCCAAGAATTCGTTCGTAAGAATTTACAGGTCTTCACAAGGTCGCCCGTCTATGCTTCGTTAGACCGCCCTCCCCCCCCCCACCTAAAGTACAATATAAAGCGAAGGGACTAATATGAAGCGACTGCGGTGCTGCATGGATATCTGATATGCAACCGTGTCTACCGTAGCGATTATTGGCAAGATGCCAACGGGAAACTCGTCCGAAATTGCTTTCTGAGTCTGAGTGTGGAACAAAGGCTTTTTTGCAGGTTGTTGGATTCACTTCGAATTTCTCCCATATTCCCTCTATGTAGCACCTCCGCTACCACTCAGGACCATATACAAACTATCGTCCCTCATGCCTTTGAGTACTTCTTAAGCCCTCACGGGTGAAGGAGCCCCGAGGTGAGCGAAGTAATTCTATATGGATGAAGCCAATCCCAGTGTTACAAGAGACCTTTGAATGCCCTCTCCCAGGCTATTATGTCCTCTTCGTTTCTGTGCACACCGTTGTTTAATCTACATCCCTTTTGTTCCTTGAACATTTGCACGGCAACACTGCTGTCCCCGCTGGAAACAGCCACATCCATATCTTCGGACAACCCCAGTACGTAATTTTATGGGGAAATTCTGTAGAAAATCATGGAATAACCCCAGTACGCATTTTTATGGAGAAACTTCTGGGGAAAATCACGGGAATGGATGCTAAGTGGCACTAAATGGCCTTTACAGGTCATGTGCCAGTAAAATGATTACACACTGAATTGCTGTGGCAATACGACTCTCCCTTGCCCATCCCACCTGCCATTTTTCTGAACTCTACGAACTTCCCATCTGTTTTCCAGAGCTTTCACGAAATTTTGACCAAAAAAAAGCGCCGTCGAGCGGAGAGAGGGGAGGGGGGGGGGCAAGTATATGGCACATATAACGCACTTGAGAGAAGAAACGTCAGCAATCGAGAATATTTTTCCAAAGGCAAGTACTACCCTCATAGCGACCAAATGAGACCCCCGCTGCAGAGCCCCAACGTACGACGCCCAGATTGTGCAGAAAACCCAGCTCAGGGACATATTCTCAACAATACCTCGGGAATCAGCAAATATTCCGTCTTCCTTCGAATAAAGTATAGAAAATGCTCCAAGATATGTTTTCACAATGCTTGAACACTTTGAGTAGTCAAAAACACCAACAGCGATTAGTTCTTTATTCATTTCAAAACACAGTATCAATTCAAACAAACACGTTAAGCACAGGTTTTCCAGAATGAGAGTTCATAAAAAAAATTCTTGTTACAGAAAAGCAGACACGTCAAAAATCTGAATGGATTTTCACTCGTCAAGCTCAAATGATAAGGGGTCTAATGAGATAACACGGAAGAAGTGTCCGGTTTCCAGTCACTATGAACACCAGTTTTTCAAAAACAAAACGAATTTAAGAGTAAAAATGAAGTAGCGACGCTATCCCAACATCTGCTTTTGAACGACATCTGCGTTGAACTTGGTTGCTTCCCGGCGCACTCGCTTCTCATATTCCGCCCTGAAAAAACATGCTATCGCAAAGGACCTAGTTCAGCTAGGTTTCGCATCCAGTGATCGGGAAGAATTTGCGAATTCTGAGAATGCGCTCAGGGAATAGTATAAGTATTGATCTGACAAATCCAGAAATCAGAAAAATGAATCGGCGATTCCAATAGGCTTTGTTCATACTTTTCGTCGTTATGAGCGCTACGAACGTGGCCGGCGAAAATGAAGCACAGGACTCAATTTAGCATTGCAAGCTTCCGAGATCCATACACACTTACCCTTTCGCTCAAAAAGCCGGCGTGTCTCTCGAAAAACTTTTGGTGAAAATACTATGCTTCCCTTTTCGCCCAGAACGCTCAATGCACTCAAAACACCGATGAAACTATGAACGCAGCCGTAGGTTCTATGTAACACTGGGCACATTCTCTCTAATTGAGAGTTCTCCCCGATTCTCGGAGTCCACATACTTAGCATAAACGCTGTAGTACAGAACAAAACTTGTACCTGTTTTGACAAAAAATTTGATAGGCTTCTGCTTGGGCAGGGTCGTCAGGGTTTGGATTGTTCAAGAGATCCTGTATTCCAATAAGGAGCTGCTTAATCGTGATTGACGGTTTCCAGTCCTTATTCTCATCCAAAAGTGATAAACAAACTGTGCCTGAAATGCGTAACGGTTAGCAAAAGAAACCTGTAGGTTTTGTAGGGGTTTCAGAGCCGAAATGACCCATCTAGAAACAATTTCATCACTTCTAAAAACATCTACTTCTGAAGATCCGCGCTTTAGATTCTGGGCAAAACTATGATTTTGTTTATTTGGACTTTCATAAGGCTTTTGATAAGGTGTTCCATTATTTGCTCCTTCACAAGCGTCGCGGAGTCGTGAGGGTCGTACGTGACCTGCGGTAGGAGGGGGGAGGGCGTATGTGCGGGTGCTGCGAATGAAAGGATCAGCAGCACTAATGGAGCGCTGCCCTTGCTTTTGTGCCTCGCCATGGAGCGGGGTATCCCCGTAAAACTCATGACAAACTAGTTTATTTTCGTCTAAATACGCAAGGACCCATTAGTCGGACCAAAGGATCATTTGGTCTACAATAGGTCCATTTACCATGGATCCACCTTTACGTGCCTTTCAGTGCAATTTCCCAAATTTTCCACAACAACAGAATACGATTACGGGATGAGCAAAACAGCCATATATATCGGGCTTTTTAGAATTCCATAATAAAAAGAATGCACTATACCTGATGGATAAACATTTGGATGGAACAATGGAGGCTCGAACTTGCATTTTGGTGGCGTTGAAGGAAAATCATCTTTAAACAACATCCGAATCTGGAAAACGAGTGGATTTCAGCGGAAAATTATCAAAAGAAAAGTACATTCTCTACGCTAAATATTCTCAAAACACCACTGCTTCAGCAAAGAGCTCGAGTAGATTTTGGTAAAGGGTGAAAATGGAAATGCCCCTTAGATTTCATGAATTTTTGAAATTTCATCAAATTTTCCGGCCAATATAAAAAAACAGGTTCTGCAGCTACGGGTGAACAGTCAGAATCTCCACACTGTGGGCAAGTAGTAAAACACAAGAAAAAAATGCCATGAAAAGGCGAGCTTACATCAAATCTGGTTAATTTTACTTCTTGATTTATCCAACCCATTTATGAGTACTTTCAAGCTTTCTCGTCTATAATTGATACCGAACAAGTCTGATACCAATTTATGTCACTGAAGAAAAGAAAGATGGACTGGTCCGTACGGAAGACGATTCGGAAATTTGACCCCCAAACCGTGCCAGTGATAGGGGTGCTCGCGGTAGTTCATACCCTGCGTCAGCGTTTTAAGCGTCATGCCGCCCAAAACGCTGCCGCAAAGTATGAGCACAGCCTATGCTGCGTCACTATCCACTACCCTTCGCAATACCAGTAAACTGCAATGAAAAACAGAAATAGTGAATCATAATATAGATACCTTATATAACCCTCCTTCCCAGATCGTGTCCTTTTTGCCTGGTATAGCACATTCCCAATTGAAGAGATTTAAGGTACCATCGGGGTTTTTTACAGGCTTAGCTATGAATCCAAATGGATGGTCCTTCCGCCATGCTTTTCGCTCCTCAGCCAAACGCCCTGCAGCGATCCCTGCCATTCCTGAAATCATGATAATGGCTACGATATCAAGAAAAAGACTGCGAAGATCGGCACGAATCTGTGCGAGCACAAAAGAGGACCAAACGATGAGCACAGTAAATATTAGATAATCAAAGCAGAGAAACAGCGCAGTTTGGCGACAAGGGGGGAGGAATGCACTTTTGCCACATCACATTGACGTGTCGAGTCAAGTGGAGACCTGTGAAATCTTGTAGCCACAAATGATACCAGCGAAAGTTTGCAGAACCCACCTGTCAACTCTTGTATAGCAATGCAATAATATACGAATACCACCTACCACATCGACGAGCTTGCTCCAGCTACACAAGAGTTTACAGCCTTCACCAGAGAGAGAGAGAGAGAGAGAGAGAGAAGAGAGAGAGAGAGAGAGAGAGAGAGAGAGAGAGAGAGAGAGAGAGAGAGAGAGAGAGAGAGAGAGAGAGAGAGAGAGAGAGAGAGAGAGAGAGAGAGAGAGAGAGAGAGAGAGAGAGAGAGAGAGAGAGAGAGAGAGAGAGAGAGAGAGAGAGAGAGAGAGACTTTGTAAATCGGAACTAGCGAAGGGGCAAAATTTACCCCTCCCCCCTCTCGTCGCGGAACTGCCCCACGGAAATTTCTACAGCGCTCATAAGCCGCGTTCATACTCAGCAAATGGGGAGAATCCACGATAAGAAACGGCGATTCGGAAGACAAGTGCTGGAAAGTAGTAGATTATACTTTACCGAGTTCCGCTTTGATGGTGGTAGAATGGTGTAAAGAAAGCAGAAAGAAAACGATTAAAAAAAACTACTCCAAGGCATATAGAGTAATTTCGTCCCTACCTCAGACGAACCATTGCCGTTTTGTCAACCCCTGTACTATTCGAAGAGGTAGACCCAACAAAATAGCGACTTAGGGACGTTTCCCCAGAGTATTTTAAAATAATAGGAATATGGATATAAGATATAAGAAATAGATATTCAAACAAATTGATGAAAACTGTATTACAGACAATACTAGTAACTAGGCGTACCTTTCAAGTTAAGCGTTAAGGTCATTCCTGGAGCACCTAATCCAATGCCCCTGAATGCTATTCTCACGTCGTTACTAGATCCAGGGGTTAATAGTACCACTAACGCTACGAAAAGACGTACACGTACCACCAAAACATTCTGTTCTCATAAAAAAGAGAAGATAGCTAGTCAAGCTCTGCTCCTGAAGAACCTGTACTGTAAACCCAAGCCCACTATCCCACGAAAGAAGGCTAGACTCTTCAGTACCCACATCTCTCCACGAGAAAAGCCCTTGCATGGCACTGATACCAGGCACACTGACGGGAGAATTTTTTAGCACCAGTCCTGTCTTCTCGCCCTCCCCACTTCTCGTCAAACGGGTGGGTCAGCCAAGGTAATACGGGGAAAAGTGGGAAAAATCAAAAAATATGAAATTCTTAGCTAAAACTCGCACATCCGATGTATGCACCAAGTGACTGTCACCTCTCTTCTCGATCCAGATACATACCCTTTGTTGAGGTCCTGAACAAGGCTTTTCACAAGATGGGGAATCCGCAG
>MU951143.1:0-13671 GCA_036418165.1 Cooperia oncophora
GGCCCTGAGCTGATCGCTAGCTATTAACTCTACAACAAGCACCATTTAACCTAACCCTCATAAAAGCTTTGCTGTAGGAACCAGATTCTAGATTCTTACAAGATTTCTAGGATTTGATACATATTGGAATTTCCTGAACGCCTCCATTTTCTCAGTTAAAGTATCATATTTTTCATAAGAAGTACGCGCTGCGTTTCATTCCAGTATGGTAAGGAGTTCGCAGACCGCGTCGCAACCGCACGCGTCTCAGAACTGTCAGCCTAACAAAGATGTCACTGGGGGCGCAGTTAAGTGAAGCTGGATTGCCGTTTCCTATGTTCCGTGGTGAAATAGGGTTAATCCTACCGATGCAGCGACTTTTCCAATAGCCGCTTCCAGCTGATAGTCCTGAATTCCGCGATCCATATTTGAGGCGAGCAGATATAGAACGGATTCGGTAGCATAGTGACGAGCGACCATGTTTGCGAGCTTCTCCTGAAGCAGTTAAATCGATAGAGAAGTTGTTTTTTTTTGTGAGAAATAGAACAAACTCTTTAATACCTACCTGAACGTTAAAGAACTCCTGCAAGGTCTGACCAAACTGTACGCGTTGGGTTACGTGATCGACCTGAAACGTATCGAAATCAAAACCGAATTATCGGGTTTTCTTCGAGTTTAGAACGGAGCCGAGGCTGAGGACGGTAGAAGTTGGCCCACGGCCTATCCCTAGCCGGCCAAGCTCTACTTCGCTCATGAGAAGTCGTCCACGGACCATATTCTTTTTCTTTGGGATGAGCGGAATAATTGCACATGTCCAGTGGTTTGCTGTGATGGGTCATTGTAAACGTTCATTGGCATGTTAAGTATTGTTACTTGCCCCATTGGAACGGGAAAGATTTCCCATGTGATCGTCGTACAGATGGATAAAGTGCTAAAGTGAACTGTGAGGAAGAAAGGGCCACGTCATTTTAATGGGCAATGCATTTTTGGTTAATCTCTTCATTTTTAAAAATCCCTTTGTCTACAGATTCTTACCGTTTTCTGGATGCAGTGCTTCATAGCGCCGGTGCACATAGCTGGAATACCGAAACGGCCATTGTTCAGGATATGCATCGCCACTTTGAATCCTTCACCTTCCACTCCAAGAAGATTCTCGACGGGAACCTGAAAATCGCTTTCTTTTTTGATTTCCACCACAGTAGTGATGTATTTTCTGAAGTATACTAGTCCGAAAGAGGCAGGGATAGCCGAGTGGTTAAGAGTGTAGACTCATAATCTCACTCTGAGCCACGAGTTCGATCCCTGCCGAGGCACAAACCTGCCTTGCAAAAATTGCAAAAATGGGGACGATACCAGCGTCAGGCCCAGGTTGACAGGCCGGCTGATGGAGGAACCCGTCACAACAACCATGAAAAGTCGCAATAGAATCAGTGTAAAAGCTAGGACGTCACCCGGAAGTGGCGCGCAGAACCCTCGCCCGAGTTCTGTGGTCAGTATGCGAGGGCTACCGAGGGGTGAACGACCTCGGCCAAAGAAGCTAGTTCGAATTGGGACCCTGAACGTGGGGTCGCTTACCGGGAAGTCTCGTGAGGTTGCCGACCTCATGAGACGCAGGAATATCCAAGTCCTATGCCTGCAGGAAACGCGATGGAAGGGTGCGAAGGCCCGCGAGATTGGAGAAGGCGTCAAACTCTTCTACAATGGAGCAGACACCAAACGGAATGGCGTTGCCATAGCGGTGGCAGAATCCCCTCAAGGACTGCGTCTCCACTGTGAACAGGATCAGTGACCGGATCATGGGAGTGAGAATGGACACGAAGGAGGGGTACTGGACAGTACTGACCGTGTACGCACCACAATCCGGTTGCTCCGAAGCGGAAAAAGATGAGTTCTACCTGACCTGGACGAGGCTAAAGATCGTTCCGGAAAGAGGAACTATCTCACCATAATGCTGCTGGAGATCTGAATGGCCATGTTGGAAGGGACAGAAGGGGTCTAGAAAGGGTGCACGGAGGTCAAGGAATAGGGACAAAGAACGCTGAGGGAGGACGAATCCTTGACCTAGCAACAGCCCGCCACGACTTAGCAATCAGCACCTTCTTCGCGAAAAGGAGGACCCAAAAGGTAACCTACAGCAGTGGAGGGAGACAAACGGAAATCGACCATGTCCTGGTCAGAAGATCGTCTCTCAAAACCATCAAGGATATCAAGGTACTGCCTGGGGAAGAGCTGGGCCCTCAGCACAGGCCTCCTGGCAGACATCGCCATAGACCTCCCCAAGAAGACAAGGGTGAGAGCAGAGCGAAGAATTCGGTGGTGGAAAATGGGCAGGGTAGAAAAGGATAGCCTCGGCCGAAGAATACTGGAGGCTGGGCCCCAGACCCACATGGGCCAGTCCAGGACACCTGGACCTACGCAGCAGAGGTCATCCTACAGTGTGCAAGGGAGGTCCTGGGAGAGACGCGAGGTGGTATCAGAGGAGACAAGGCAGCCTGGTTCTGGAACGAGGAAGTCCAGAGGATCGTCAAGCAGAAGAAGGAAGCCTACAAACGCTGGCAAAAGACACGGAGCCCAGAAGACTACGCTGCCTACAAGAGCTGCAAGCGACTCGCTAAGGCGGCCGTTGCTGAGGCCAAGAATACGGAAATGGACGCCCTGTACGACAAGCTGGAGGACGAGAAGGGGAAAGTTCGTCCTCCGCCTGGCTAAAGCTCGACATCGCGCAGCTCAGGACATCAGGGTCGTAAAGACTGTGAAGAGCAGCAACGGGGCCATTCTCAGGAAACCAGCCGAAGTCAGGAAGAGGTGGGAAGAATACTTCGAGGGACTTCTGAACGAAGAATTCCCTCGCAAGGATAGCCCACAGATAGAGGCGACGGCAGGTCCCATCACTCCCTGGACGAAGGATGAAGTTCGCCGGGAGCTAGGAGAATTGAAAGCTGGAAGCAGTAGGTCCAGACGGGTACCTGATAGAGGCATGGAGGCCGGCTTGGAGAGTGATGGGTGAGTTGGCTCACGCACTTCCTAAACAACGTAACAGCTGAAGGAAGGATGCCGAATGCGTGGAGGAGCAGCACAATCGTTCCCATCTTCAAACAGAAAGGGGACGCGACGGAGTGCTCCAACTACCGCGGCATCAAGCTGACTCCCCATACCATGAAGCTGTACGAGCGCCTGGTCAACACTAGGCTGAGGGAACTTGTCCCTATCTCGCAGGAACAGTTCGGCTTCATGCCCGAGAGGTCCACCACCGATGCCATCTTCATCGCCAGACAGCTGATGGAGAAGTACCGAGAGAAGCGGCGACCCTGCTACCTAGCCTTCCTGGACCTTGAGAAGGCATTCGACCGCCTGCCAAGGCCTGTACTCTGGAGAGCGCTCAGAGAACGTAACGTTCCGGAACACCTCATCTCCATAGTGAAGGACATGTACGATGGGGCTAAAGCAGCTGTACGCACCCCTCACGGCTTGACAAAGGAGGTAAACATTACGGTTGGGGTACACCAAGGGTCAGCCCTCAGCCCGTTCCTCTTCCTCCTGACTCTAGATGTCATGGCAAAAGAACTCATGGAGGGACCACTGAAAACCATCCTCTATGCTGACGACATCGCCCTGATAGCGGACAGCAGGGAGGAACTTCAGGACAAGGTGCAGCGGTGGCAGGATGTGCGCTGCGAATGGACTCCGGCTGCCAACGTAAGAAGACCAAGTTCCTAAGCTCCGAAGAGTGCGCCGAAGTCATCGTAGATCGCCATGGCGAGAACATCGAAAGGGTCGAGGATTTCCAGTACCTGGGGAGCAACCTAGCAGCTGATGGCAGCGTGGACCAGGCGGTGATGGCCCGAATCAACGCAGCCTGGATGAAATGGAGGGAGTCCACTGGCATCCTGTGCGACCGGCGGTGCTCGAGAACGCTCAAGGGCAAGGTGTACCGGGCTGTGGTAAGGCCTACAATGCTCTACGGCAGTGAGTGCTGGCCTATCTGCAAGAACCATGAAAGGCAGCTCCACTCAGCTGAAATGAGGATGCTGAGATGGGCCTGCGGCTGGACACGACTCGACAGAGTCAGAAACGAGGACGTCAGAGCAGTCACACAGACGGCTCCTATCCAGCTGAAGGCACGAGAGCAGCGACTGCGATGGTACGGTCATGTACTGAGGAGGCCCGAAGACCACCCAATAAGGAAGGCATTGGAACTCGAGGTGGAGGGCAAGCGACCACGAGGAGCCCCAAAGAAAAGATGGAGGGACGTCATCAAGAGGGACCTCACTGAAGTGAAAGCCACAGCAGAAGATGCAGTGGATCGGAACAAGTGGCGACGTCTAACAAGATCAGCGGACCCTGCGACGGCGCGGGACTAACGCTAGGGAGAAGAAGAAGAAGATAGACTAAGTTCGAAAGCGGAGCGGCCCACGTTGGTCAAGGTGGCAGAGTCAGCGCCTAGCCACACGCCACTAATGGCATGATTCTCGCAAAAAAGGAGGGGGCGCACTTATGGGAAAGCTCACGCAACTTAGTGGGAAGCGCTAATGACCCGCTGTTTTATGTTTCTGCCCAAACGATAAGCGTGATCGCTGTCCTTGTAGTTTGGCTTAGACGTGAATAAAAAAACGACCAGTATTTCCAAGTGAAGAACTTCTCGATGAAAATGAAGCTCGCGTGATGATACACTTCTAGTTAAGAAGTGGGCGGAATTACAAAGCCTCGTATGGGGAACCCTAATGCGGGGGTTTGCTGGGGGGCGGGGGGGGGGGGGGGGGGGGGGTAGGAACGCGGGTAGTATTTGGCCTGGGGAAGTTCTTTCATTGTTGTCTTCCCGCGTTTCACGTGCACAAGTGAACATCGCCGGGAAATTACCTCAATGAAAGAGAGGGCGATTCGCGGCTGAGGTGTCGAGTATTGGGCGACTGTGATGGGAATATCTTTCTCAAGTGCAAGTGAACTGCGTTCTTCAGTGCTGTGTGACGTTTCCTGGCTAACTTTTTTCGTTTCTCATCTCTCGAACCCTCCCACCTACCCCTACAGCAATATTCAGGGAAAACTGGAAAATTTTGGGAAAGAGCACCGCGGGAGTGGTAGGGAATTGGGAAAACGTAGGAAGATGATAGGTGAGATGAAGGAGAGGTATTGGGGCTGTACTCGGCTATGATTGAAATCTTACTCGCTGGATACATTGCAGTATCTGAAGTCGCTAGATTCATTCTAACTTAGATCTTGCAATAGGTTAGGGTCCAGACCCGGAATCCCCGCATATTTTGCTTTAGTGAGCGTGTCAAGACGAAACGCCCCTTTTCTTTTCTCAGATACTAGTATGTCTGGAAGCCAAGTTATTGATTTTCTCTGGAATGTTAGTGAAATTTTTAATAGTGAGTAGTGATAACACTGTCAACTGATTAGTTGACCCGAATGAGTTGTTTCTTCACAACCGCCTACTAAATCGGAATTTTAAAGAATTAAAGCATAGTACTTCGTCAAATCATTACCTTAACATTTTCGAAGTGAACTTCGGCTGTGTTGGATCCTTTGATACCCATTTTCTTCTCTGGTGGACCGTTAGTTACACCGCCGAAAGCTCGCTCGACTATAAACGCTGACACTCTGTCCTTCGTACTGCCATCGGGCTGCTTTACCGGAGTCTGTAAAGATTGCTAACATCGTGTATTGGAGGAAAAAAGCCCTCGTGATATATCTAGGACAAAGCCCACGGCGAGCATATGGGCGGAGCTATCTGGGACAGGGAGAAATAAAGGGTGATACCGGACAGGCCCGCCCACACACTTCAATCTCGCGATAGCTTGATGGGCACAGACTCCTGGTGACAGTGCCCATCTCCTTGATGCGCCTCTCTAAGCATGACAAAGAGGAGCGCGTCAATCAAGGGCACCGTGGTAATGAATCTCCGCCCTTTTGTTCATCACGAACTGCTTTTTGAGAGACTAAGTAGCCATTATTAATCAAATCACTGAAAAAATATGTACATCACAACCTGTGCAAACACTGTGAACACATCCGCAAAGCCACCGTTACTGATCCAGATTTTACCACCGTTCAGGATGTAGTGCTTTCCATCGGCGGACTTTTCGGCACGAGTTCTGATTGACTGAAATGAAATATATTTTTGTTGGATGTCTGAGTAGCATTTGAATCGATTTTTGATCGCAGTAACGCCAGAAATACTGTAAAGCGGTACTCACATTGGCATCAGATCCACTGCTCGGTTCGGTAAGGCAGAACGCTGCGAATTTACGTCCTGTTGCCAGATCCGGTAGATATTTATTCTTCTGAGCATCAGTACCATACAGAAGGATGCCCTTGTATCCGATTGACTGAAATTCAATAAGGAAGTTGAAGGGGCTGAGAAATAGATAGGGCTAAAAGCACAATCCGCAATGTTCTGGGTGGGACAATTACAGTCGCCTCTTTTCATCACCGAGCTCCACTTTTGTACGGCCTCCAAGGATGCAGAATGATGGGACGCACCAAAGGAGAACGCACCATGCTATTTCGTCTCCGCCCACCTAATCTACGTGGACTCTGCTGTGTTTCTAGGAGAGCCTTCACAGCCCATTCAAAGTTGGGAAAATTTATATAGGCACAACTTAGGCTTCAAGGAGGAGATCAGAAAAGGGTTGAGCCACAGTAAGGCAGTGACCTACCCTTGACAGGGAGCACAGAAGGGATGGTAGCCTTAGGAAAGTAAACAAGAAATCTTAAAATAAATGGTGAATTATCCAGAAAAGGTCACAGCCAAAATGGAAAGAGTTTTCGCTCTCAATTCTATAAACTTTTCAAAAACACGTTCCGCGACAACCGATGGGCGGAGACTTATAACCGTTACGGTTTCCACTTTACTGCACCCCTTCTAATAAAGGGCGCGGGCACGCCAATCAGGAAGGAACAATGGCAATTAGTCTCCGGTCATTTCTCCACTCATCCCGTTATCGTGGAATCTGTCTTTGCATTGGAGTTGTCGACTCACCTGATGAGCGCCCATCACAACTCCAAATCCCAGATCATGGGCGCCGATGGTTTCAGCGAGTTTCGCCATTTGACTGTTGCACATACCGGCTCCTTCGTATTCCGGCGGGACAACAGCGCCAAAACCTCCAAGTTCACCGAACTGCTTCAACACCTCCATGGGGATCTGCATAGTCTCGTCGTTTCTGAAAAAGGTCACTTCATTAGGGCGCCCAATCGAAATTGGAAGGGACTTAACTCACTTAACGACGTCGTTGACCTCTTCGAAGAACTTCTCAGTGGGTGTGATGAACATGTTTAGGGTTTCTCGTTGATCGTCGTCCAGTTTCAAGGGATAGGGAAATCTGTTCAGTAACGGCCTGACCACGAAAGAGGTTCATCGCAAACGATTTGGTCTCCTAAAAACATTGATGAACTTCTTCGAAACTGGATCTTGCAATGGGAGATGAGGGTTTTTAGTGGAAACAAAAGACGAATGAACTTCTGAAATCATTGTAAGAGTGAGCTCAATAATGCTTGCCAATCAAATCCATCACCTTAGAAAACGATATTCATATTAGATCCCAAATTATTATTTTATGCCGCCATAGCAGCGAGATACGACCCCCTTCAATTATCCAGGACCACTGTTGTAGAATCCAGGTGCTGATTGTATTTCGTCGTTGGGGAGGGACTCAGCGGGCGCTATTCGGCTTGGTGGAGGCTCTTAGTGGTACATAGCGAAGGCCTGCAAGGCTGGGAGACATGTAAAGCCTTGTCACCAAAAAGCTCACTTGATCCATTCCGCCGCTTCACACGAGTTGACAAGTCTTACCAAAATGGATCCTTTAAGCTAACAGGAACTAACAATATGAAAAAGCGAAAGTGCAAACTGCCCCTCCCAAGCCGAATAGCGCTGGTTACCGTACTGCAAAAATACGTCTAGTACAAGTATTGGTCGCATAACATCTATGATGAATTTTTCGTCGGCTGAATTCTCGATTCCACAATTGGCAGTTGCACCACATACCTTTCTTATACTGATAACGCCGAAGAACAGAATAAAAGCGAGTTTCACGAGAGCCATTGGTCACACTGGTTGGCGCTGTGACTGCTACTACAGTCTGGTCCACCGACAACACGAAAACCAGGCAACGAATTAATGAAATGCTAATATTCGGCCGGTATTGATCGACTACTAGTGCAACAACCATGTGTGCACTTACTAACGTCGTACTCTAAACAAAAAACAACTTACTACGAGGTGGTTTTTGCTTCGCTTCTCCTTTGGGCTTTTCAGCGGCGTGAAAGCGCGCACTCCTGTAAATATTATTTTAATTTAAAATTGAAAATGAGTTTGTTCACAATATTCTAGCAACTGGGGACGGGGGGCATAGGTAGTTGTGGTGAAGCAGTTGGCAGTGTGCAACGCTGGCACACAGACCCAACACCGCTCCATGCCACCCCCCCTCACAAAAATATGACAAAATTCGGCGATGCGCTCGACACAGGGTAGTACCAGCCTGGTGACTGAATGGAGAATAGGCTGGGCATATGCTCTACATTCAGGAATGTAGGAACTATTGAAGGCAGGGGCGTGGCAGGTTTTTTCCCCAATATTTATTCGCCGCCAAGAAGCAAATGCCTACATTCTTGCCCAAAATCGCTTCTTTCCCTTAGTTTTTATGCAGAACTCTCCCTCCAGTCGCAGGATGAAACCAATAGATTTGTCGCCTCAACGACGCTACAACACCTTGAAGTAACGAACACCGAGAGGTCTAAGGACGGTACTACTATTGGGGTTTTAACCAGGCGGGTATGAGCACAGGCCTGGCACAGTATGCAGAATAAAATGTCAAATCATCCTACTGACAAGCGCTTCGACGCCGGTCTCACAGCAAGACTTGGCCAAGAGTGGAAAGTCATTTCTGAAAGATTTTCAGTTTTGAACAAATAAAGTCCACTAGTAACGGTAGGTGATGGTTAGGTTGTCAGAAAAGACAACATCGAAAAAATAAAAAAGAAAGGCCTAAGATATGAATGCTTTGCTTGGCGCTCTTCGCTTAGAGGGGGGGGGGAATAGTTTCCTGCCGCATCAAATGTTTGTTGACGCTTAGCGAGACATATAGCTGATGTATTCAATGGGGGGGGAATAGTTCCTGCCGCATCAAAATGTTTGTTTGTACTCCTTAGCGAGACATATAGACTGATGTATTTACTAAGTTCAAACTTGTATTATATTTGCTGATGTAATTCAGCGACTAGACAAATCCATGCTACTTGCAACACCTTTTACAGTAGTTTACCACTCCAATAAAACATCGGCGATGATCAATAGAACCAAAAAGCCGCACAATGAGCCGGAGAACTCACGCGTTTTTCGTGCCAAGTATTAGGGTGTCCACAAAGTTCGTTGGCCATTCGTTTTTTCAGAGCTGGTAAAGATATCTCACCAAGTTGAACTTACCGGTCCATGATATAATCTCCATGCATACCCACTACCTTTCGCCAACGATCGGGTAGAGAGGCAACTCCATCCTCCCACCCAACTGCCGCGCGACTCGCGCCGTCCTGTCGATACGTCCTCGAGGTCGCGCTCGTTCTTCAGCTGTTTTCCGTCCAAGAAATTTTGCATGGACCGGAAGATGTGGTAATCGCATGGACTAATGTCCGGGCTATACGGTGGATGCGTGATCGTCTTGATGCCCAGCCTGTCCAGGACGGCCTGAGTATCTCTCGCTTTGTGGGGGCGCGCGTTGTCTCAGAGCAACCACGGATTTGCAAGTTTCTGGGACAAGGCGGCAGCTTTCACCTTGACCTCCTGCAATTCTTTAGAGAGGGTCTCTGCCGTCACTGTGGCATTGTTGGGTAGGATGCTGTAGTGGACGACGCCGTGGCGAGAGAACCAGAAACCTCGGCATATCTTCGATGCCATAGTTTTCATTGGTGAGGCGAGTCCACCATTTTGACATCCAGTTCTTAGAAGGGGTGTTATTACCAAACTGCTGACGCATCCTGGTCGTGGCCTGACGTCTGGAGATGCCCAGGTTGTAGTAGTCCAGCAAACATCGGCGGTGGTGACTATCACTCATCTTCACTGCTTTATTGTGGGAAGAGCAGGAAAGGAAATTTAGAGCTAGCTAGCTCAGAAGATAGCCCATCGCGAGTACTTTCAGTATTGCGAAATCTCTATGCAAAATCACAACGCGTTGCTTAACGCGACGCTGTTTACAAATGGCCAACGAACTTTGTGGACACCCTAAACTCATGAACAGTATCGAAGGAAATACGTGTCATGGTTAATTCTCTCAGGAACAGCTCTTTATTTCACCAAATATAACACCGAGAGGAGGGTACTGTACTTCTGGGAGAATCCCATCACGGGGCGTACTTAGCCATAGGGAATATAGCCGATTTTACCTTCGAGGTTTTTTGCGAAACGCTTGAGTTTTTCTGCGTTAATGGTTTTCGTTGCTTTTCCCTTTTCAATGATCGCTATACCCCTTCTCTCTAGTTGCCGGCCGGTGCTGCAGAACTATCGTACAACTATTGTTCGAGATAGCTGAAACTAGCACTCGGTTGGTGACCATATCTTCTCTGTTCCCCCTCTTTCTCCCCCCCTCCCGCTACACGCTGCCACGGCATCTGGACTGAAGAAATTACCGCATAAATCTTTCGGAAAACTAGGGAGACTTAAGAAGACTTGTGGCTAAGTTGGGGAAGGGAGGTTGCATCAGACGAACATTTTGGGTGGGAGCGGGTCGTACTGAATCTCCTTTACCCATCGCGATGACATACCCTTACCGAAAAGCAAGATAACAAAAAAATAGTTCAATGTAAGGGGATAATGCACAAATGAGGGACCACATGAACGAAGAGAGTCAACTCTTGCGCCTGAGGCCTCTTCTTTGGAATGGTAAGGCAAAATGGTGTGCGACTGGGAAGGCAATTGCTTGTCTGTGCCCGAATACATGATCAGCGTGAACTGTGCTCTTGAGGTACTGCCTGGCGCCTAGACAACCACAAATTACAATGGCAGACAGACGGGTCGTGCGTTCGGAAATCTCAGTCGAGGGTCGATTCGCTCGGTAGGAAAGGGGTGGTCTTACCTGGTGCGAGAATCTTTTTTTTTGATCAGTTGGCTTTCCCTGTTTTCACGAACGGGGCGAGAGGGTCGTATTTGCCTTTTAAAGATACTCGTGGCATTGGGAAAGAATTTTTCTTTTTTTTTAGCTTTTCGCGGTTTTCCCGTTTCACATGTGTATTATCCAGTTTTTGCATCAAAATAATTAACAAATGAAGAAATGAATTATTAAACTACAAATATAATAAACGAAATAAAAGGGTATATAAATAAAAAAACTAGAAGATCAAGTCTAAATCACAGAAGTTTTGATAAATAAAAGAATTTCCGTAACAATTTTGATTATATTTATAGAGGTTTTGGTAGGTAAATATATAGATATATAGGAAGATAATAAAAAATTAATTCCTGATTCCACTCCGCATGAATGAGTAAATAAATATAGCAAATTAATCAATAAATTGACAAATAAATAAATGAACAAATAGATAAAGAGATAGATAAATAGAAAGCAAGAAGATGAATGAGGCTCAAATCAGAGAAATTTTTGACTAAACTAACAAATTTTGATAATGTCAAAAAGAAATTTGATAAAAAGGGAAAAATTTCGCATCATTTTAGAACTGTTCGCTGAAATCTGCTGAAATAGACTGAACGATCTTTCTCATGTCGTCAAATTTCATAGCAGTAAAAATATTTCGAAACGTTATTGAGATGCTCCGTTGTTCACTAATTTGCTGTTTCTCTGTGGCAGGTGACAGGTTCTGAAAAGCCTTCGGACAAGCCAGAAGTCGCTGTTGCGTCCGCCGCTGGGAGGAACTTTGGAGCAAGCCCAAACCCTCCTCCGCCATTCAACGCTTCATTTCCTGAATTCCTCAATTTTCCACAACTTTCTCAGACTTTCTCGAAATTTTGCCGTCGAGCGAGAGGAGGAAGTGTATACAGCGCACGTAACATGAAAAAAATCAGCAACCGTAAACGTTTTCACTCAGCAGGCAAAGACGACCTTCCCCTATTTCCCTCACTAGGGACCCCCCTAACAGAAAAGCCCGTATTGTGACAACTTTCGTCACTAACCATGAGCACATGATCGTAACTTGGATTGGCTCCCAGCCAAGACTAGCCAACTTAATCCCTAGGTCGACTTATTGGGAGCAGACCCGTCTGGTACGAAGAACTCGTCTGGGAAAGAGGATCTGCCATTATGTTCGCTCCCTGCAAACCGTTGTACATCCAGCCAAGATTCAAATACCACCACGATTCTGAGCTGGGTGAGAATGCATGGAGTCTCTCAAGAGGCTGGTTAACACCGAGTGCTTCACCTTTTTTTATTCATTCAAAAATTTAATTGAACGTTTCATTTACAAAGAAAATTATCGCAACTAACCCACAACACGTAACGCTAACGGACTGTAAAGCAGTAAAAGTAAGGTGCAAAGATAAGAAACGCTGTCCGTCCTCTTCAATGGTAGCGTGACCGAAAATAAGAAAATTAGCACTATTTATCTGACTGATGACAATCTGAACAGTTCAAGTTGACATATCGATTCGGCTAGAGGTGAAATCCCGAGGGTAGCATGAACCCTGGACTCCTCGAACATTCGGCTCGAAAGCGCCTAGCACCTCTGGTGAGGATACAGACTTCTTCACATAAGACGAACGCTGTTAGGCGCTTTCGAGCTCGTGTTCAAGGACTCGGACCATCCCAACTGTAAGAGCATTTCTATCGAGTCTGCTGACCTGAGGCGTTTCGGCGCTAGCAGTAATGACGTAGGAGCCAGGCGGTTACGTGACAACGTGAACTTTGCTCATGGTCCTGTTGCGAAACCCACTAACGTAGACAAATAGATAGCGCTGCCGATGTATCGAAATGTGTAAAAAATACGCTTCGAAATACGGGTGGCCTTTTCAAGGGACAGGACTTCGAGGTGGGTGAGCCGCTTGTCATATGTGAAAAGTCGGAATGTGTGAGGTCACTACGATTAAACAATGCCGCACTTAGCTGGGGATCCTCAGTGATGGGAGTCGTATTTGTCGCTGGGGAGAGGGGGGGGGGGCGGAAGGGTAGTACTTTTTTAGCAAAATGTTTCTGGTTGAGTTGTCCTGCTTCTTCCCATTTTACTTGTGGTATTACCCTCTCCCCCTATCCGCCCCCTCGTTCGAAAGCAAATTTCTCGGGGAAAACGTGAAAAGGTAAGGGTTGCGGGTAAAGAAAATTAAAAAATGAAAGGGAGTTGGGAGAGTTTGAGAAGATGATAGCAGGTAGAATCGGGCAGAAAGGAGGGAGGCTCGTACCAGGGAGGATAATTTCGAGGGACAAAATTGTCCAAAATTCGAAAAATGGGGTCAAAAAGGTGAACAGTTCCATAATATTAGGCTGCTAGTCGCACTTTCCGTGGAAGGCTCAGCCCGAAAAGAGGCACGAATTGTTCAATCAATAGTTACTGAAGAGGAAAGAAAAGCGAAAAGAGGAAAAGAAAATAGAAAAGATGAAAACAAGTGCCCAATCGGCGAAAGAAAGAGACCACCCGAGTGGCAGGCCTATCGGGAGGGCGACTGGTCGACGAGTGGCCAAGCCAATACTATCGATCTGTTGTTCAGCGCTATGTGGGTGGTCACTACTGTTCATTAATCATTGATTATCACACATG
>MU951149.1:0-11149 GCA_036418165.1 Cooperia oncophora
CATCACTGAAGCTGAACGACATCTGGGTATCGCTGCACCCTCACTTCAGAAAGGTCCCCGCGCTTACGACCCCCCCCTCCCTCGAGGTCAAATACGACCCCCTGTTGTGATGATCACAACGATAGCGTGCCCTGACTGACACGCCCAATCATCCGCAGCGAACAAGACTGTACGCTGCAGAGTCAAAAATCTTTTCAGGTTTTCTCCAGAGTGTACAAACTAGGAATAGATCAAATCCCGTTCTTTTGGAGAATGGCAAAGCTAATGTGTGGTCTTTATAGCTGAGGCGCTACCAAGAAGAAATTTTTGGAAATTTAACCGAATGGGCGCAGCCTAGAACTGTAGCAGCTCCCGGGTAGTTGTGTTCGGCGTCGCCCTCAGGGCGTTGAGTAAATGAACCTTCCGAAATTTCCCAAGAATCTCCCGTCTAAAATGCGAGTTAGTACGAAAATCCCAAAGAGCCCAGCTAGTTAAACAGGACTCACGAATCGAGTCAGTGTCCTCTGAAAGTTTGTGAATTGTAGAAGCTTCAGCTGCTATCCAGTTTTTGTATCAACTCACTTATGAATCAACTATCAACTCGCACAGCCAGACCCATCGTCTCTCGAATTTTTTTTCTATAGGACCTACTTCACAACGTATTCCAAACTTTCAAAATTTTGCCGTCGAGCGGAAGGTGGTGCTGAGGCTCTCTCCAAACAACTATGGTAACCTAAGAAGTAGTGATTGTTTAGAAGATCACGACGACGAGTAAAGTTATTAAAAAAGGCAACCAACACCAACATAAAAAGGCAATTTCGGTACCGAGGGACGTGAAACCAGGAAAGTCAACAACCACAAACATTTTTCTCGAAAACAGATACAACACCTTGCTCCCTGCACAAACATTCTTCTCGAAAACAGATACGACACCTTGCTCCCTGCACCGACCAAATACGACCCCTCCCACTTCGCTAGGGATATCACACGGGCGACGTGCTCACCACTCGGCTCCCAGCAGCCAAATTATGACCCTTCCGTTGTGTTCTTCACAACAGTGTATTGATAAATAAGCCTGCTCTCCTCCCACACACATACGTTTCTGCCCTTACTTCGTGCAGACCCTGACAATCAGGAATGGCCCTTGCCGCAGGTAGCTACGCCATATGTTACCCTCACATATGAACTGTACATCTATCGATCAAATGATACCCTCTTATCAGCTGGCAGCTAACGGTCGAATGGAAGTCTAGCCAATGGGTGGAAAACAATAGTTCCAGATGTGATATCGGAAGGATTATTGGCCATTTAGTAGCAAAAATTTATTACGATTCTCAACTATACCAAGAATAGTAAATGATAACTTCATCTGGTTTCACAACATCGAACGGATCGTTGCATAATCATGCTTTGCCATGAATTTCATTAACAAAGGTGCCATGTAAGTGTACTAGTGCTCCGCTGTACTCTTATGGTTGACAGTAAAGCTTTCAAAATTCGAAACGTTGGCTGAATAAGGTTTCCAACTAACCACATGGCAGAAGCATAGCAACACAACATAACAACATGTGCCGAGAATTCAGTACGAGAGAACTTAGAGCCCGTTGTCAAAAGAGTTATCAAAGAATATCTGCTATCGTTCCAATATCAATCAGTCGACTTCCACTTCCACATCTGTAGATCCTAATTGGAGATCGCAGTTCTGCTCGGGGATACTCCATAGACGAGTGCGCAGAGGATCCAATAGAATCTACAACACAACTCAATTAAATTATATTTTTCAAAAAAAAAACGTTGTTCGCACATTTAAATGTGAGGTTGGCGATTCATAAGTAAGGTTCTCTGGTTCAAGCCTTAGTATGGTACCACCTCCGCTCCTTGGAAGCTGCTGTGTTGTGATAGCTGATGTTCTTTTTTAATCCTGTCCGCTATCCGCGAACAACGCAAGGTGATGGCATATGACAGTGCGCGGTGTGATGTGTGCATGAGGCTTGATTTGAGGGCAGAGCTGTGTGAGCTATTCAGCAATCACAACTCTCCAGTTCCATTGCTGCGGACTCAGGGCACAGCGTTCGATGGGGATTCTCCTATGGGGGGGGGGGGGTCGTATGAGGCCGCCAAAAGGGGGGTCGTATTTGGGCTGGGAAAAATTTATTTTTATAGTTGATTTTTCTCGCTTTGCGGACGTTTTGGAGGGGGGGGGTCGTATTTGGTCGTTGTTGGGGGGGGGGTCGTATTTGCTCATTGTTGGGAGGGGGGGGGTCGTATTTCTGTCTAGGAGTTACGTGGTTCACTTCATGAGTTTTATGAATTTTCTGTGTTATAGGTACTATGTACGCCCGTACGATGTACGTCGCATGCTTACTACATACTCTTTCGCCGAGTATAAACCACAACCACAGTCAGCCAATCCAGTGTCATTCATGAAAAAGCCGTCGAGCGAGAGGAGGAGGGGGGGTCGTACCAGCCCCTGAAAAAAAAAGGGGGGGGGGGTGTCGTACCAAGCCCGTGAAAAAAACAAGGGGGGTGGGTGGTAAAAAGACTCGCCCAACGATCCTCAGTGAAATGCTGTGCCCTGTGCGGACTTCAAAGGCCCGTAAGAGATATCATTCTTTAGTTACGGTCCTGAACATCTCACCCATGGATCATCAACCTCACAAATGACAACAACGTTTCAAAGTAGTACCTGCGCTGCGTTATCAACCGTATAGGGTGTATCAGGAAGAAAGTCGCACAAGTGGCGCATCTGAATGTTTGTTAGCCACCCACGAATGATAGCCTTGTCTTCGTCAGTAATAGTTTGAGACACTTCTTCCTCAACATCGTCAACGATTCGCAGAGCAACTGCGCATTCTGAAATTGGTTGAAAACTGACAAAACGAGTAATCCTTTTACGAGAGATCTTTAACATAATTCAGAATGTTTCTTCAGCCTCCCGAGATTTGTACAGATAGTTTATTGGACTAACGTTTCGGCGAACATCGCCTTCTTCGGAGCCTGCAAGTCGAAACCTATCATCGAAACAATTCACTCAAGCACCATTTCTAATTACAGTAAGAAACTACGGGCTAGGATATCTTAGAACTAAGTCGAAAGCCACCAACCTTTTGACGGGTAGAACTTCTACCGGGCACTCTGAGTTTCGAGACTACAAGACGGTAGCTTTTATACGATTTTTATATGACTTGATGTCTTATATGACTATCTGTACAAATCTCGGGAGGCAGAAGAAACATTCTGAATCGTCTCTGATGCCGAGATTAATTGAAAGCCGCTCCTGTGATTTTTAATATAATCATTTCGGAGTTCATGAACGCAATCTCATTCTCTAAGCATTTCTCATCTCCAGAAGATTTTCACGGTTTCTAGGCAAATAAACTGAGTGACGAACGTTTGCAATACGAGCACTGAACAGATAACGTATCCGCTGCCCATATAAGCTACCTTCACGGTATCTTTCTCCATTTTATTGAACTTTAGGCTGTCATAGCACAGCAATACGAAACTCCACCCACGCAGCCGATCTCCACTCACTGCAGCCGGAACTTTTTTTTACTTCAGAACCGCGTGACCACCTTCTGGGTGTTTCAGAACCGTACCATGAATTTTCGAATCCTACCACCGGTCGCGCGCCTCATCCAGGGCAAAGGGAACGCTGTAATATCCCACCCCTGAGGCGCTGGTTACCTCTATGCAGTGTATGCTTAATTCACGCTCAGTTCATCCGCTCTTCCTGCATCTTGAACGGAACCCATCCCCTCTCCTGGCTTCACCAGATGATTCTTCAAGTAATGCTGGATTTTGTGAGGAGAGATAGGCTGAGCGTCATCTACAGTAGAAGCATTTGTTACCTTAGGCAGCATACAGATTTTGCGACGATCTGCTACCATTAGCAAGTTTAGCCGCTCCAATGGTACTGCCGAACGCAGGTCAAGACGCTCTTCGAATTGCGATGACAGCCGCCGGTGTTTCGGGAGGTACAGAAATAAGGAGGCTACCAAAAACATGTGTGATTAGCAACGGCCTACTTCTTTATTGTACATACCTCTCAATCACAGAGGCCTGGCGCCAGTGGATAGTGTCTTTGGCTGCGCTAGTCTAGCATTCGAGCAATATCGCAATGGTAGCGCTTCGACGCGCGTCATCGCGAATTCAGAACACTGGTGCAAGAGCTTAGCATAAATACTTTGAGAAAACAAGCAGTTTCAGCTTGTGTCCAGCATGGCATTTCCCTGAGAAACACCGTAAACTGGAGTAACAAATAGGCACTACACAGAAACGTCCATTCATCTTACATGAGGCTAATTACACTTGTTGATATCAGATCATACTTGAAATTTCAACGGATACTGGAGATAATCAGCTGAACGTCACATACCAAGAGCGTTTAGAGCCGGCAACGGACGTACATGTCGAACTACTCCGGCAAAGAAAGAGCCAAGACGCTGCCAGCTGATGGACTGCTCCTTGCCGTAACTGCGGCCATGACGATATTCAGTCACCTAAATGATAAGCAACATTATGTACATGATCTACATTATTAATCTGCTCGAAAGAACTGAGCGTCAAATTCGCAGAGCATACTGATTATTCATGTGATGAATAGTCCGGGATTTCAATAATCCCCCTTGAATGCACCATTCAAGAAATAACTGTGCTAAGGGATTCAAGGGGGATTCTGAATTTCCAACTTGTCCAGTTTATCTTTTGTCTAATTTTTTCCTAAATCTCTAAATTACAAACAGTAGTCTGCTGGCAAGTCACGGTAAGAACCAAGACAATGTGAGAGGAGCCTCAACGGCTCTCTCGTTCCCATATCCCTACGACACCGTAGGGCCGGAAGGACACATTGAAACAACTTACCATTCAAAAATGCAGCCAGACAGAAAAAATGAAGAAAAAAATGGTCCAGCTAAGCCAGAAACAGCTGATTGCCGCGACATCATCAATGGGAAAATGACAGTCATATGCGGCGCGTGCTGGGAGCGTATGCAAATAGAAAATAACAAGTAGATGCCTCGTGCCGCCAGCAGTTCCCAGATGACGCGGTCGCTGCTGCACTCGCGTGAGCGCTCTTTCAGCCGTCCAATCATCTACCCGGATCACGACAGTAAAAGGCGTCATGTGCGAGGCAAACCAACTAGGATGAACAGGCCACTTTACGCACGTTGCTGCAATATAGATCTCACAACCGACACTCTGCTCCCTCATCCTCTTCCTTAGATAGCACAGGATGTAAACATAGATCATTGCTATGAAAAAGCTAACCAACTTGAAGTTTCTTTTTAGTTAGACAAGATATCTCGCTGCTGAGCTAACGGCGAGCTCAGCGATTCTGGCAATATGACAGTGTTTCTGTATCTTCAATAGGTGAGGCAGAACATAGTGAACATTCTCCAGCTTCTCTCTTCTTGCAGAGTATTCGTAAGTCTAAACTGTCTTGTGCCTTACGAGACTGGTTTGCAACTGACAACGCTCTCGTGGGATCGAGGACTTTTTTCTGCGAAGAACGGTGAAACAGTTGGTTTCTGAAGACGACCAACCAGTCGAAACGTTATGCCAAAATTAATAAATGTCCGCCAAACAAATTCGTAAAACAGAAATCTGAACGCTGCGCATAATGTCCAGAGTTCAAGTTTCGGATCAGCTTGCCAATGTCAATTAAACCTATACCATTAGGGGTCATTCAGTTGCTACCAGACTTGTTCAAAAAATGTAAACACAGAAAACGAACGCATTTTTTTGTTCAAAGTAATGTGAAGGAAGGTATATCATGAGAAGCTCACATAATTACGGTACCCACCTTATAAACCCTAGGTGTTTCTGAGTCGTTCGGTGTGTCCAGCAAGGCATTCTGGAATACTGACAATGTATTGAAATGGACAATACAAGCAACAGAAATAAAAAGACCACAAAACAAAATTTCATGATGGACTGGAGTAAAGAGAGCGCTTCACGCTAAAATTTGTTGTTACACTGGGGTCTCTCATAACAAGGACGAGGCAGACGTGAGGAGAGAGCAGAACAGGATAAGCTCAAAGTTTTCTTACGAAGTCGTGTATACCAATTAGTTTGGAAAGACGCGTTCTGTACGTATTGTGCACAGGGTGAAAGGATCAGTGTATTCGTGTTTTGTTGCACGAAATGACGGTGACAGTGCAGCCTGCTAAGAAGGAGGACCTCGATACAACCCACTTCACATCCTACAGTTAGGCCTGGTAACAAATCAGCATTAGGCCCAAAATTTAGCTGTCATGCGGAGGGATATATAATAGTGCGTCTAAGTTACTCCTGGAAGCACTGAAAGCGGTGTCATACAAAGGCTACTGATTCATGTGTCAGAGCTTCTTGATGCTGACTGCAGAGCAATGAGATTTCCGGAGAGCCATCAGTTCTGCTGGTTCGATTTTAATTAAAATAATTCTGCTTCTCGAAAAATAAAATAGCATTTACCTCGATAGCTGTACGCATAGGATGATCATTCTGAGACCTTAACTGACGGTTCACACGCTGTATGCCGGCTTCCCAATTGTCAATTTCCTTAAATAATAATCAGATGCCTGATTATATGACAGTTCAATGAGTATATTGAAAAATTAGAGAAAATAAAAAATGAGCTGCTTGATCTACCTCACAATGAGGGATGTGGCCGAGCAAAGACATATGGAGCCGCCTAACTCCCCGCACAGGAACACTTTCAAATCAACGACCGTACGCCTCCGAGGCCAATCAAACCTTCACTGTCACTTGAATTGGTATCAAACTGGTCTGGGTGGATAGGAACAGATGAATCTTTATCGGCTGGCCTTTGAAAGCCTCTGTAGAAATAGGAGCAGAAATCTTTATTGGCAGAACCTTGAAAGCTTTTGCATAGGCAACTCAAGCGCCACAACCATTCTGAACGTCCTCTGCTACAAAAGGTGGAGTGTGAACACTAGTCCCTGCCAGGTGCGAGCTGAATGTGGCCGCAACTGCAGTAGCGTGCCACCTCTCCTCTCAAAACCGCATGGGCCCGGGTCTGGATGGCAGTGACACCCGGGTGTCATCCCATACTCCGTCAGCACTGCCCCATGAGCCAACCATGAGTCTTCTCGCTTCTGATTGTCTTCTCTACCTCTGACTGTGAGACTGTGATTGCGAGATTTTGGGACCGACGCAGGTGTTGCAGCTTGAGGATAGCATGGGCGAAGCCTGGAACGGGACCAGGGTTCCATACCATAGCGCTCTCAAAGGGCGAAGGTGAAACACACAGCTGCGAACCGTTCCTCGCACATGGACACATGGCGACGTGTAAATTTTGTATCTGAGTCAGCTCTGGTCAGATTTGTTTAAGGTGTAAAAGAATCGATGTTGAGCTCAGCCTCAACATCTGCACATTGATCAGGCATTTTGATCACAGTAGGCGAAGCCAAAAAATCGAGTAGACGAGCAGGAGGAGCCGGAATCAATGACGACGACTAGCCTGCAGAACAGGTCGTCGGACACATGCTACACTAAATGCCTTTGCCCTGCCTACCTTCGCCACGCCTCGAGTCCAGGTGCCTTTTCGCTGCCTTCCGCTTCACCACAGTATTCTGCTCGTTATCCATTCGGAGAAACATGCTGTTCAGCCCTGTGATAACACCTGCAGTTGACTGGATTCAGCTCCCACTTATAATCGTAGCAATCTGTCTAGATACTCGGTTTAAACAAATGTAGCAGATCACCTTTTCGTTTTCGTACTTGTCGTTGCTGAAGTCCTATGATAGTTACATAGCACCTTACCATCAAACAGGCTTGGATCTCGAACGGCCACAATCCTAAAAGCTCCCCTAAACCCTATAGGTTTCTTACTATTGCCCCTTCCTTTGCCGTGACCAGCGAGAATTTCCGCTGGAATTCTCCTATGTTCGTTGTCCGTTACCAAATTTGTTCGTCGTCCGATACCATGCCGGAAATGATTGGTTGTTTGCAAAGGCGTAAGGGCACGGATAATTCAGCTACTCAATACAAAATGGTGGCAGGAATTGCTTTAGTTCCAGATTAGAGGAAAAGGCGAAGTAAAACGTTCAATAAGCCTTTGTTTTACACGCATAAAAAGCATTTTGGACGATCTCTGTGACATCGGGCCAATAATACCGCTGCGGTAGACTAACGGCTTCATGGCGTATACCAATATTCATTACAGCACCCATACTACAGCTGCTTAATGGTTAATATCGGCCTCTTCGCTTTTCGTAACTGAAGCGATACGAGCACCAGCACAGCACCCAGTCAGACATTTGTGGGCAGGTGGGCGCGGTGGGTGTCCGGGTCGGTGTGGTTGCAGCTTGATAGGGCGTTATAAGGCGAAGCACGCAGCGGGTACTCAGCGGAGCCAAAATCTCCCTTGCTAGGCGTATTTATCCTTCACGCCCTGGAGATTTATCTTGCCACTTGCATTTGAGGAACTAACCAGGAGGAGCCGTGTAAGTTATTCACGAACGTTCAGAGCCAGTCCACTCACCGGTTTCACGACATATTTAGGAGCACATCGAACATCTCGATATCCTATTTCTAGCCAGTGATCACCTTCAGCTCTCATACGATCTTCTCTATGTTCAATATTGATAGTTCGTATCTCGTTCACCTTCTCACTAAAATCACTTCGTCACGGAACATTTCATAGGTTTATCAAAGAGTACTGAGAAATGTACTCACAGAACTTGCTCGAAGGAACGTGTTATGCAGTAATTCTTTTGAATCACTTCCAGTGCTTCATCTGTGGTACCATACCTAAATATACACAAAATAGTTGTCCAAAATAACTATAAAACTGCTGAAAATAAACCAGCACTTTCAAAACACTGCACGACCATTTGCAGCCAGATGTTTATTTATTTCCATACACTCGAGGTGTGCCATAAAAAACTATTAAAAAAACACCGTGAAAGGACCATGGCGGAAGCTACAGATGGGCTCGACGCATTCAATCACAATGAACCAATAGTAGGAAGGCAATTCGGGATGATACCGTTAATGTTTCTGACTTTTCAAAACAAAAGGTTGCAAGTTCGCCGATATTACGCACATAATTATGTGTGTAGTAAAAATTAGAGACTGATGAAATGAATGTGCCTCATTCTGTGATCATTCCAAACGCCTTCGTTTATCCTATTATAGTAATGCAGAGTGATAGGAAGCACTTTGTCTCAACCAGAATTCAAACCTGGATCAGTGGTTAGCACACAACAACGGTTAGCACACATAAAGCACGAGTACTGCTGCGATGGATGTTGTTCATTCGTGAGCACTTCGGAAAGGGCATTGCAGATGGTTTCGTCTGCATCAAGACCCATTTGTTTAAAAGTGACAGCTCCGTCGTGCCAAGTCAACTAGCTAAGAAATACTCTGCTAGTTTGCCGCCCCTTAGATATATGTACATACATCGGCAATTTGTTGCCAACCATCAAGCAACGAGTTGTTGCCTTACTTCCAAGAGTTTTTTGGTTTAGAGCCGGAAACGCAGGCTATTTTGGGCTATTTTTAAAGATCCAATTGAAATTGATCCAATTTGAAAATCCTTTTTTTACCCGGAAGATTGGCCGCCGTCGGATCATCTTAGCTGGCAATCAGAAACAGCTAAGTCAGGGCTACACGGTGAAATTCCCCAACTAAGCTCCCAACGTCAATACTTTTTTGAGGGAGTGAGGACCTCTGTCATTTGTGCTTTTGGAACAGTCAAGTGTAAGGACTAGATAGCGAGTTGATTCGTAGGAATGGTTTTAATCAAGGAACGCAGTAGGTCCGAATCCAAGGCAACTGGCCTCCCTGGACGAGGTTTGTCCGAGGTAGAAGCCACTTAGGCGATCGGTCCATTTCAACGCCGTACTATGGAAGGTAGCATCAGGACCTAACCAAGAGCGAAGGCCGCGTGTGGCTCCAACCTTTTCGTGACTCGATGAACATTCATACAGCGCTAAAATGATGACTCTCATCTACCGTATGTCACGAACTTTTGGGACAACCCAATATATTCTCACTGGTAAAGCGCTTTGCCCATGACTCAACATTCTTTTGATAGCTTTCAGATCAATAGCTATAAAGAGCTGTAAACGTAATGAAAACAAGCTCGCAGTAGACGGCAACTCACATGGTTATTCCGTCATAAAGTGCTTTGAGCTCTTCACTCGTCCAATCGCCCCCATTAAAACTGCGGTTCTCACGGATCCTCTGAAAAAAAAGTCCTACGTTGATGCTCGCGTATGATGTGTGCTCTACGTTTGATCATATTACAAGAAGTGCAAGGAAAAGAGACCAAGACTAAGACGACAAATTGCATGAGACAGCAAAATGAACGTCCGATCAGAAACTGAATATTCACACCAAAAATGACGGCATGTTTGTAATCAGGACCTTCGAAGACCTTGGAAACGTAAATTCGCAACGAGTTCGGTGTGAGAATTGGAGGTCAGTTTGTTCTGTTCAGGAAGATAAATAATCTCTGTGAACAAGTTCGTAACAATTTGGTGACAAAATTGGTGGAGCGTTCGAATGGGTATCCAAAGGTACTCAAAAAATCATTCAGGAGTGATAATAGTAGAAACAGCGTAAAGTTTCAAATTCTACTTGTAAATAAAGAAAAATGACGCACCCTCTCAAGTGGGCTTAGCTCAAAGATTTCACGAGCTGCTTGACCAGCGCGTACATTGCTTGCGATCTCAGCAACTGCACTGAATACCTCGTTTGATGGTTCTATCTGTAGAGAAGAAAACTCGCTCTTTTTGTGCGCTGTATCAGCATAGAAACAAAGAAATAATCAAAATTATAATGAAACCAAACAGTACAGCTACCATTTCTGGAGGATCTTCTTCGTAGCCACCTACTCCATCGGCAGCAGGTACAAGTTGAGAAGTCGAGGCACCGGCATCGACTCCTGCAAAATAAGTAGTTCGGGAAGCCTGAACCTTCTTGTACGTAGTTGATCACGGATCCGATCTGCCCTAGAAAATGAGGAATTCAAGGTCAATGGGTCATTGTGAGCCTATTCTTTCCGAAAGTGAATCGAGTAATCTGGGAACGGTTCTTTTGTAGACACAGTTCCCGACAAGGCTAAATTGCTCGTCGCTTCTACAAATCAGCAAGGAAAGGTGGTTCAGCAGAGTGCGCAAAGCAACCAGTAAGAGAAGAAAAAAAACGGTACGGTTCCAAA